>JAWPHD010007573.1:0-127164 GCA_037043455.1 Cyrtodaria siliqua
GGGTGTGGGTTAGAAGGCTGGGTAGTGGGTGTGGGGGCAGGGAGAGGTTTGACAACATATATGTGTAACCGAAAAAAATAAATTAAAATAAAAAATTCAAGTGTTGGGGCGTGGTGGGTGGGATG
Organism: Cyrtodaria siliqua; assembly: GCA_037043455.1. Lineage (NCBI taxonomy): Eukaryota > Metazoa > Mollusca > Bivalvia > Adapedonta > Hiatellidae > Cyrtodaria > Cyrtodaria siliqua. Next base: position 126 of record JAWPHD010007573.1, read on the forward strand.
AAGGGGGGGTTGTGGGGGGGGGCGGCGGGGGGGGAGGTTTTTTGCAACATAGGTTGTAAGAATTTGACAAAAGCTCACAAAAAAATATGTTAAAAAAAAAAAAAAATCAAGTCCTGGGGGTGGATGGGGGTTGGATTAGGGGGTGGATGGGGTGAATAAGAAGTGGGGGGGGGGGGCGGGGAGGTTTATGCAATTATAAATTGTGTTAAGGATTTGACTAAAAACAACACAGAAATATTTTTTTTAAAAAAATTCAAGTTTGGGGCGTGGTGGGTGGGGGGAATGGGATGAGAGGCGGGGGGGAGGGGGGAGGGGGCGGGGGAGGGTTTGCAACAATATATGTGTAAGAATTGACAAAAAGCTCACAGAAATAAGTAAAAAAAAAAAAATCAAGTCTGGGGCGGGTTGAGCGGGGGGGGTGGGGGTGAGGGTGATGGGGTGAGGAGAGGGGGGTTGGGGGTTGGTTGGGTGGTGGGGTCAGGGAGGGTTTGCAACATATATGATGTAAGAACTGACTAAAACAACACAGGAAATATGTAAAAAAAAAAAAACAAAAAAAAAAAAAAAAAAAATGGAGGGGAGTGGGGTGCGGGGGGTAGGATGGGGCGGGAAGGTAGGACGGAGCCCATGACCCAATTATGGTGAAGTAATAAGATGCATAATGCTATAAACAAAATCCCTAACAAAAAATTATAGATATATAATACATCCTTACATGCAAACCTAGATCTGCATTTACTGTAATGGGCCATTCACAATTTTTGGGTTCCCATTGGAGCCCAGAATCTTGCAGAAGACAAAATTACATGCAAACCTAGATCTGCATTTACTGTAATGGGCCATCACAATTTTGGGTTCCATTGGAGCCCAGAATTTGCAGAAGACAAAATTACTTATCCAACCCTATACAACATACTATAAGGAAACCAATTCCAAAATTTAGTTAAGCTAGGACAAAAATGTAAGAGAGATAGACCTGTAAACACAGCTTACACGCAAAATTTGATGTGAAACAGACATATTTTAAGGGCTATCAGAATTTGGGTTCCATGGGAGCCCAGGGGTTACAGGAAACAAAATTACTTAAGCAGCCCTTACGATAATGCTATAAGGAAGCTAATGGCCAAATTTGGTTGTGCTAGGGTAAGAATTGTAAGAGATATAGACTTGTAAACACAGCTTACACGCAAAATTTGATGTGAAATGGGCCACATTTTATGGGCTATCATAAGTTGCGTTCCATGGGAGCCCATGGGTTACAGGAACCAAAATTGCTTATGCAGCCCTTAAGATAATGCTACAAGGAAGCCCATGAACAAATTTGGTTGTGGTAGGATAAGAAATGTAAGAGATATAGACTTGTAAACACAGCTTACACGCAAACCTTGATGTGGGACTCCGACGCCGACGCCAACGCCGACGCCGACCCCGGGGTGATTACATAAGCTCTCTTATTCTTCGAATAGTTGAGCTAAAAATGGTATATAATTAGTGTGTATATTTGAATTGCGACCAGTCACCTTAGCCTAGAGATTTTCTGATTAGAGAATCCGTAGTTTCCAGTTGGTACCACGAGGAGGTGTGACTAGGACTTGTTGTTATATAAAGCGTAATATTACGTTTTATATTACAACCATTTACCAACCTTCCGGCTTCTTGAGGACAGCACGGATGACATGACAGCGCGCTGTCATGGTGTGGGAGGAAACCGGAGTACCCGGAGAAAACCCACGTGTCCGACGAGCGGGCGACTCTCAATAACAACGCCGAGACAGGGCAACTTACCCGGGTTGCATTGATGGTAAGACCCGGACACCCTTTGCAAGAGCTCTAGATAAGGATTTTACTATTTGGGTTCATTTGTTTATATATGCTTCTTTTTTCTTCAGTTACTCAAAATAATTGTTAACGGTTCAGTTTCAAATAAATAGTCAAATTATACGTTTGGGTACATACGTGTAGGTTTTGTTTTGTGTGTGTTTCTTCTTTTACTTTGCAACACTTTGGTGAATTAAATCCAACAATATCTGCCAAAACATTTACTCCGAATATGTTAACATTCTAATCGAGTCTTGCATCCTAAAGTACATGAACATATCCTACACATGATTGATGAGTATGAAACCGTCCAACACAAATGGAACTAACCATACATTCTGAAGATGTAGATCGGCACGATTTTAAATACGGTATATTTCTTCTGTTTCGATAGGCACTGAAATATTTTTGTTTTTCTTATAGAACAAAATCTTTTGCGCCTAGCTCATTTATTTGCGTAAGCATAAATTACGCAAATACGCAGCTTATCTAGATCTCTGCAGTGATGATGCTGATTGGTTGGCTGAATGGTGTATTGCGTCATTTTTAGCACATTTAAGGCTATATATGACAGTCGTTTTTTCAGCAGGCGATGCAGACAACCCACATTTTCCTTGGTAGAACCAGTATTTTATACCTCCCTCCATTGCAAGAACTGACACAATCTCACAGAAGACGTACTGGAGATGTATTACAATGAAGATGGATCTAGAATCTGGAAGATGGGAGAATATGTATTTCAATGGACAGATGTAGAATCTGGTTGGTTGAATGGAGTTTTACTTAATTTTCAGCACATTTTAGGCTATATATCGATTTTTCAGTGGTGGAAGCAGACCACCCACATTTTCCTTGGTATAACCAGTACTGTATACCTTCCGCCATCCGTAAGAATTGACACTTTCTCACAGAGATGAAAAATCTGGAAGACGGACTGGAGATGTAGATTCTGGAAGATAGGCGGAATTCGATATTTCTATTATCACAATGAAGGTGAATGTAAAATCTGAAAGACCGACGAATATGTATTTCAATTGACAGGTGTAGAATCTGGAAGACATGCTGTTGAAAATGTACGTAGAATCTGAAAGACATGGAAATATGTATTACAATGAAGACAGGTTTAGAATCTGGAAGTGTCAGGCTGGTGAAGACGTATATGTAAAATCTGTAATACGTGCAAATATGTATTGCAATGGACAGATGTAGAATCTGGAAGACAGGATGGCAAAGGACAGATGTAGAATCTGGAAGACAGGCAAATATGTATTGCAATGAAGACAGATGTAGAATCTGTAAAATGGGCTAGAGATGTATTACAATTACGTTACGGACAACAGGATTCAAATATAGCCCCCACTTCACATTGGCTACATCCAATGTCTAACTTCATGTAGAAAAGAAAACAAATGATTAATAAAAAATGAATGATCTTGTCCTTACCGTTTTTGCAGTAGTGGGAAGACAGGCTCCATCCAACGTCCGACTTCTGACACCACACAATGTCTGTGGCTTCTGACTCCATCCAACGACTAACGCAACGTCCATCCAACGACTAACGCAACGTGGCAAAAATGTGTTAGGGGGCGCAACTAAACACAAATGTGTTACGGGATGCGACGCGATGTTACGGACAACGGGATTCCTTTATAGCCCCACTAGCCCCCACTTCACTGAGAAAAGTGGGGTATACTAAAAATACGTTACGCAAAAATGTGTCACGGGATGCGACGCAACGGAAAAATGTGTTACGGGGCACGACGAAACAAAAATGTCTTAAAGAATGCGATGCGATGTTGCGGATAACGTGATTCCTTTATAGCCCCACTAGCTCCTACTTCACTTTGAAAAAAGTGGGGTATAATAAAAAACGTGTTACGCAAATCGACTTGACAAAAACGTGTCCCGGGATGCGACGCAACGGAAAAAAGTGTTAAGGGATGTGACGCGATGGGATGTAGCGCAACGGGATGTGACGCAACGGGACAACAATGCATCACGAGACGCGTGGCGGTGGAACAAACATGTGTTATGGGACTCGACGCTAATTGTTACAGACAACATGATTCCAATATAGCCTCCACTTCACTTTGTGAAGGTGCGGCAAAATGTTTTACGAGGCGCGATGAAACAAAAATGTGTTTCGGGATGCGATGCGATGCGATGCGATGCGATGCGATGCGACACAAATGTGTCACGGGATGCGACGCAACGGAAGAATGTGTTACGGGGCGCGACAAAAGAAAAATGTGTTAGGGGGTGCGACGCGATGTTACGGACAACTCGATTCCTTTATAGCCCCACTAGCCCCACTTCCCTTTGAGAAAAGTGGGGATTAATAAACACTTGTTATGTTATTTATGCAGTGTTGAAATGACAGGCTCCAACCAACGTCTGTGACTTCTGACTCCATCCAACGTCTTTGACTTCATGTAAAAACAAAAACAAATGGTTAATGAAAAATGAATCAATCTTGTCCTTACCATTTTTGCAGTGTTGAGATGACAGGCTCCAACCAACATCTGTGACTTCTGACTCCATCCAACGTCTTTGAATTCATGTAAAAAAGTAATCAAACGGTAACTACAAAATGAATCAGTCTTGTCCTTACCATTTTTGCAGTAGTGGGATGACAGGCTCAATCCAACGTCCGACTTCTGACACCATGCAATGTCTATGGCTTCCGACTCCATCCAACAACTGTAACGCGATGTGGCAAAAATGTGTTACGCGGCGCGACGAAACAAAAATGTGTTACGGGATGCGACGCGATGTTATAATAAAAATGTGTTACGCAAAGCGACTTGACACAAATGTGTCACGGGATGCGATGCAAAGGAAAATGTGTTACGGGGCGCGGCGAAAGAAACATGTGTTACGGGATGCGATGCGATGTTACGGACAACTTGATTCCTTTATAGCCCGACTAGCCCCAATTCCATTTTGAGAAAACTGGGGTGAAATAAAAACATGTTACGCAAATCGACTTGACAAAAACGTGTCCGGGATGCGACGCAACGGAAAAAGGTGTTACGGGATGTGACGCAACGGGATGTAACGCAACGGGATGTGACGCAAAGAGACAACAATGTGTCACAAGACGCGTGGTGATGGAACAAACATTTGTTATGGGACACGACGCTAATTGTTACAGACAACGTAATTCCAATATAGCGTCCACTTCACTTTGTGAAGGTGGAGTATAATAAATCAATCTTGTCCTTACCATTTTTGCAGTGTTGAGATGACAGGCTCCAACCAACGTCTGTGACTTCTGACTCCATCCAACGTCTTTGACTTCATGTAAAAAAGAAAACAAATGGTTAATGAAAAATGAATCAATCTTGTCCTCACCATTTTTGCAGTGTTGAGATGACAGGTTCCAACCAACGTCTGTGACTTCTGACTCCATCCAACGTCTTTGAATTCATGTAAAAAAGTAATCAAATGGTTACTACAAAATGAATCAATCTTGTCCTTACCATTTTTGCAGTAGTGGCTATGGCTTCCGACTCCATCCAACAACTGTAACGCGATGCAGCAAAAATGTGTTACGGGGCGCGACGAAACTAAAATATGTTATTGGATGCGACGCGATGTTATAATAAAAATGTGTTACGCAAAGCGACTTGACAGAAATGCGACGCAAAGGAAAAATGTGTTACGGGGCGCGGCGAAAGAAGCGTGTTAGGGGATGCGACGCGATGTTACGGACAACTTTATTCCTTTATAGCCACACTTCCATTTTGAGAAAACTCGGGTGTTACGGGATGCGACGCGATGTTACGGACAACTTGATTCCTTTATAGCCACACTTCCATTTTGAGAAAACTCGGGTGTAATAAAAACGTGTTACGCAAATCGACTTGACAAAAACTTGTCCGGGATGCGACGCAACGGAAAAAGGTGTTACTGGATGTGACGCAATGGGATGTAACGCAACGGGATGTGACGCAAAGGGACAACAATGTGTCACGAGGCAAGTGGCGATGGAACAAGCATTTGTTATGGGACACGACGCTAATTGTTACAGACAACGTAATTCCAATATAGCGTCCACTTCACTTTGTGAAGGTGGAGTATATTAAATCAATCTTGTCCTTACCATTTTTGCAATGTTGAAATGACAGGCTCCAACCAACGTCTGACTTCTGACGCCATCCAACGTCTTTGACTTCATGTAAAAAAGAAAACAAATGGTTAATGAAAAATGAATCAATCTTGTCCTTACCATTTTTGCAGTGTTGAGATGACAGGCTCGCCACAACGTCTGACTTCTGACGCCATCCAACGTCTTTGAATTCATGTAACAAGTAAACAAATAGTTACTACAAAATGAATCAATCTTGTCCTTACCATTTTTGCAGTAGTGGGATGACAGGCTCCATCCAACGTCCGACTTCTGACACCATGCAATGTCTATGGCTTCCGACTCCATCCAACAACTGTAACGCGATGCGGCAAAAATGTGTAACGGGGCGCAACGAAACAAAAATGTGTTACGGGATGCGACGCGATGTGACTTGACACAAATGTGTCACAGGATGCGACGCAACGGAAAAATGTGTTACGGGGCGCGACGAAAGAAAAATGTGGGGATGCGACGCGATGTTACGGACAACTTGATTCCTTTATAGCCCCACTTTTTAATGAAAAATGAATCAATCTTGTCCTTACCATTTTTGCAGTGTTGAGATGACAGGCTCCAACCAACGTCTGTGACTTCTGACTCCATCAAACGTCTATGAATACATGTAAAAAAAGTAAACAAATGGTTACTACAAAATGAATCAATCTGGTCCTTACCATTTTTACAGTGGTGCGATGACAGGCTCCAACCGACGTCTGTGATTTCTGACTCCATCCACGTCTCGACTTCATGCATAAAAGAAAACAAATGATTAATAAAAAATGAATCAATCTTGTCCTTACCATTTTTGCAGTGTTGCGATGACAGGCTCCATCCAACGTCCGACTTCTGACACCACGCAATGACTGTGGCTTCTGACTCCATCCAACAAATGTAACGCGATGCGGCAAAAATGTGTAACGGAGCGCGACGAAACAAAAATGTATTACGGGATGCGACGTGATGTTACGGACAACGTGATTCCTTTATAGCCCCACTAGCCCCCACTTCACTTTGAGAAAAGTGGGGTATATTAAAAATGTGTCTTATATAGTATACAACAAGCTGACCATCAAACTTGTCCTTACCATTTTTGCAGTAAGTGGAATGACTGGCTCCATCCAACGTCCGACTTCTGATACCATGCAACGTCTGCGGCTTCTGACTATCCAACAAATGTAACGCGATGCGGCAAAGAAATGTGTTACGGGGTGCGACGAAACAAAAAAATGGGTTACAGGATGCGACGAGATGTTTCGGACAACGTGATTCCTTTATAGCCCCACTAGACCCCACTTCCCTTTGAGAAAAGTGGGGTATAATAAAAATGTGTCGTATATAGTATACAGCAAGCTGACCATGTACTTGACCGTCAATGCAATTTCTGGAAAATTGCACGCGTTCAACATTGAATATATACACAAATGTCAGCCGGTTGTATACTAGCACAAATCATAACTTACTGGTTCGACGCCGAAGGTAGTAAGCCTATGTCTTCTGGTGGCCCTTCTCTTTGTGAGACTTGAGGTCTTCTACTGCGCAGGCTTGAGGGGCAAAATGAACTAGTATCCAAGTGGATTGTTGTGCCCAATGTTTGATAAGTCTGCCCTTAAAGGCATTTGCACTCGGTAAACAGTCTGGTATGGAATTCCAGTCGTCCATTACTCCGATACTGATGGAATTCTTCATATGTTCGGTTCAGTAGTGTTTTTAAAACGTTCTGGTAATAATCTATATATATTTTATGTCAATACAAATACTCAAAATATTATCTCACCAAATCCATCAGCAGCAGCATTTAATAACAATCACTGTGTGAATAATGATATTTTACTTGCAGCAGTGTCCTTATCAAATTGGCACAAATTTAAAAGTTCCAATCGCGTAATCCTTCCACTAGTTCACTTGTGGTTCTTATAGTTCCGATGAGCTCAGTGGGTGGGTGTGGGTGTGTGTGTGTGTGTTAAGTATATTGTGTTGCATGCAGATGAGGGACATGCAGATGAGGGATACGTGAACGACCTTTTGCTGGGTCGACCGTATTTATACTAATGGGGCACATATTAGGATGATGCCGGATACGCCTTTTAACAAAGGTCGCCCGTATTTTTAATTATTGTGTTTCGTTCAGGGTGATGTGGGATACATATTAATATGGAAGACGGATGCGGCCATTTCGACTTCGCGACTTTTTGCCCTGTTAATACAAGGCGAAAAGTCGAAGGCGAAAAGTCGCCAACACGAAAAGTCGAAGGCGAAAAGTCGCCTTGTGGAAAGGGTTATTAACAAGGCGAAAACTCCAAGGCGAAAAGTCGAAATTGCCACATCCGTCTTCCATACATTAACGACCATTTTGACGGGTCGTCCGTATTTATACTTAATGGGCTTGCATACTCAGTACATTTAAAAACGCAACATTTTTGATGTTCGATTATTTTTAGTGCGCTGGATTTTTATTCCAATCAAAATTGTATTACATACTGCGATCAACAGTTGCATACAGTTTTCTTCTTTCAATTTAAACATATTTTTCACGAAGACGCTTTTTAACATCTTTTGAAATTCAAAAAATACCAAGTGGTGCGTTTTCAAATGTACCGAGTAAAACACCATTCATTCATTCATTCATTCATTCATTCAAATGTACTGAGTGTATTTAGGATGATGCGGTGCACGAGCTCTAGTTCCGGGAAGAGTCACAATTATGGTCGTGCGGAAAACAATTGCACGTGCATCGAGCTTTCACGCATGCACTGGTACATGTTGCTGCATCACATGAAATCAATAGTCCAGTGTCCGTTTATTGTCGTCGTCGTCGGCGGCTAATATTGGGCGCCATTGTTGGGGTTTTACTATGCTGGGTTATCTTCGACCGTGTTAAACAGTAAGCATCAACTGCAAATATAAAGTGAACATTACCTTTATATACTCAGTATAATTAACAAGAAGCACTGCCCATTGTCTATGAAGTGGGAGACTAAGTTAAAAGGCATAATTCTGCTTAATTGTCTAACATAAGTATGGCACATCTCTCGAAGTTCTTAATGTGAAAGTAAATGCAAGTGTGATGTGTTTTTGAAGTCCTTAAGGGGAGATATAATGAAACATTTGAATTAAAAAAATGCTGAAGTTGTCGAGCTAACATACAAAACTGTAAACATGTTTTTCCTTAATACAAAAGGGGTTGTACTTTTGATAAAATAAAAGCAAGAGTGGAACCTGGCTGTAAGATGTTTTCTAATGATACTGAACACATGTGTGAAGTTTCAATCCATTATTTATATAGCAGTTTTTCAGGCCTGCCAAAACTTTTTAACACAAAATCCTGAGATTTTTAAAATTTAAGCGCGCGAAGTTCCGGAGAATTATCCGGAGATTTCGCAGGCCTGGTTTTTAAGTTGTCTAAATATAAAAGGGGTCATACTTTTGATAAAAGCATGGGCGGAAAGCGGTTCTATGATTTTGTCTAATGATGCCGAATACATGTGTGAAGTTCAAATCCATTATGTAGTTTCCGAGAAACAAGCTTACACACACAACTTATTGTCAAATTATACAAAGCTGTCGGAGAACAGCGCAGCTCGACTATTCGATTTTTCAGAGAACAATAAATTATATAGCCAGTATATACCATCATAAAATAAGGCTAAAACAATGTGGGGTGGGCGGGGCGGGGCGAGGCGGGTATAGAAACTCGGGCCGATATAAAATTATTGTTAGAATCTCATACAAATTATAGTAAAATTTGGGGCAGGGTGTAAACTTTTATTTTTTATTTTTATCCGTTTTAATCCAACAGCTATTGCCATTTTAAAGAAATGTGCATGTGTTCGAAAGGCAACTCGGGAGGGAGGGGATGAGAATCTAGCAATTTTTATTGTGGCCTCATTTCATATGACTATAAAGTTAGGACCCAGTTCGCAGTTCGCTATTCGAATTGCGAACTTGGAACTGGCTGCCAGTTCGCAATTCGAAATGAACGTTAATTATATAGAGGATCTTACAGAAGTACTCATTCATTATTGAATTAAACTCGTTATCAAAAATGATATAATGCTCTGCAACAGCCGAATAAATTCAATAATGCATGAGAACGAATCATATAGGCCGTGTGCTGTTACCCACATTTTGACATATTGGTACCACTCAAGCTGGCAAATTCTAATATGCATTTTCGGAAAGGTCAATGTCTTACGCTTCTTTTAAGCCAGGATTGTTTTTTTAGTTCGGTAGCTTAAGTGTGTAAAACTATTGTTTTATAAAGGGAGGTAATTTTTAAGAAAATGTTCTAAATTGATTTAAAAATGGATGTATGGCATGGATTAACTCCACCAAATTTGTTTTGTGTATTTGATTGCATTCAAAATGGTAATGCAAGTCTGTAAACATATAACAGTTCAATAGTTCTACCCTTAAAAACGTATAAAAACATATGGAAGCAAACATTTGACCATTTTAATCATTAAACGCACATTCTATCGAAAGAAGGTAAAGATAACCAAACAAATTAGAATAGATTTATACTTTTTAAGCAAATTACAGGTAAATATAGTTTTTTAGAGTCTATATTTATGTATATGAAACATTAAAAAATGATTCAGAGAAATGTTACAATTCAGTCCCATTTTATTTATCTTTGCGTCACCTTCGTAGCATGCCAGACAGGTAGGGATCGCTTTGTCCGTAATCTGTCTTCAATCGTCGTCTTCGTCCGTCTGTCCGTCACGCATTAACCTGCAACCTGATCTTATTCATAACTTACAAAGTATTTCACCTATGTTCATGAAACTTCATAAACATCTTCATCTCACCCCAAGGAAAGTCGTTACACATGTCTAATAACTTTGTTTTTCATTTCGGCAAAGTTATGCCCCTTTCCATTCAATATTTTTACCTGCAACCTGACCTAGCTCATAACGTTAAATAAGCACATGACAGCCTACACAAGTGTTCCGTGGAACACCCTTCTAGATATTTATTTCACATATGCAAAATCCTATGTGATTATCAGCCCTTGATGCCACCATTGAATTATATACTATTGTTAAATTCACCGTCACACTGAAAATATGTATAGAAGAATTGTAAAAGTACACCACTGTTAAAAAAAGAAAAATTCTTTATATCCCATGTGCCTTCAATACACAAATGATACACATGAAAAGCGTGCACTTACATTGTAAACTGAAACATGTGGTATGGTGAAACGTTCGGATAAACAGTTAATTAGATTTGTTATTTGGTTTGGATCATTTTTGTTCGAATATGGACATGCTAATGATCAAATGGTTTTGTTTGGCAATGTTTCTCTGCAAAATAGTCACTCAGTTCTGTTTGACACATCCATAGTTGCTGGTTATAACATTTTTACAGAGAAAGTCCGTCAATGAAATCATACTATAACATTGAGGTTATGTCATTTTACAATGGTGCACTTTGAAATTTGGATGTGAAAACATGGCTTATTTTATTTAGAAATGATGTCTCGTCTGCTCCCGCTGGATAAATGGAACAATTTATTTGACATTAAAAAAAAACAACACAAATTTGAATAAAATTGCGTCATACTTTTCGGATATAAAGGGCACACTTTCATCCATATACGTATTGTTTCAGATATTATGTTTACGTAAATAATATTGAATTACTGTCATGTACTTTATGGTTGACATTGCTCATGCCTAAAGTATGCATTTGGTTGAAAATTTCACTTGACCATACCCCATCCATTTTGGAGTTCGTTTTTATATAAAGATGGCAGATTAATAGTCCTTAAATATACAGCAGCCAACGAGTGTTACACGTGATGCAAGTTAACACATGGTAGATACAAAGGCAATGTTGCAAGGAGGTTTGAAAGACTAGCACAGCAGTTTTTGGGAGTAGGATAATCTTTCTTAAATGAAAACAACTGATTTACAAAGTAGTTTGACTGCTGAAAGAAAAGTATAATCTAGATAACGCTAAGGCAATAGGACAGAGCATCCTCTTTCATGTTTTGAGTTGTCTAAATGGACACACAGTCTATAGTAAAAACTGATGGTGAGGTTTTCCAATCCAATCCACAACGCAGTAGGATGGGCATACAACAAGCCGTTGTAATGAGACCCTGGAATAATTATCAATGGATATCAGTTAATAATAATCCAGTGTCTCATTACAACGGCTTGTTGTATGTCCATCCTATAGCGTTGTGGATTCAACTGGTCAGCTCCAGTGTCTCATTACAACGGCGTATTGTATGTCCATCCTATAGCGTTGTGGATTCAACTGGTCAGTGTATGTCCATCCTATAGCGTTGTGGATTCAACTGGTCAGTGTATGTCCATCCTATAGCGTTGTGGATTCAACTGGTCAGTGTATGTCCATCCTATAGCGTTGTGGATTCAACTGGTCAGTGTATGTCCATCCTATAGCGTTGTGGATTCAACTGGTCAGTGTATGTCCATCCTATAGCGTTGTGGATTCAACTGGTCAGCTCTTAATGAGCAGTATTCCCAGGAGCAGCAGTACAACACGTGCGTGCATACCACCACGTGCAAACAAGGACCTCGGAAAGTCTTACATACCTTTAGAATAGGGATGGTACACCTTGGACTTTATTATAAGACCAGTTACAACATATGACCTTTATGTTCCTTTATAATTTCGGAATGTATCTTGCGAAACTTACTTTATACCGTACTTGCAGAAAGCATAGACTTCCCTGTATTGTAACATGGTGTGAATGCAGTTATATTTTAATCATAATTTAAAATTTCATAACTATTCAAAAAAAAAAGCGACTTTAATTCATTTTGTGTTGATTTCCTCCCAAAATATCAAGATTTATATATTTCATTCATTCCAAATATTTGTTCATGAATATTTATATAACAGATGACTTTAAGGACTTTCAATCTCCTTACATTGTAATGAGAATTATATTTTTAGAAGTAATCCCGTTTTTAGTGATTTTGGTTCAAATTTGCAACTTTTGGCCCAAAACATCTGAGTTTTACCAAATCTCTGATCCTTTAGAATTTTACCTATATCTCAGGACCTCTTTAGATGAGTGAAAACACTTTAAAACCTTCTGTTTTGTTTAATTGGAAGTGTCAATATGTTTTTAAATAATTATTCCAAAAGTCAGCAATTTGTATGCTTTTTTTTGCTGATTTCCCCCCAAAATGGCAACCTGTATACATTTTGTTCATTTCAAATATTATTTTTTAATTATATAAATATAACAGACAACTTTCAGAAGCTTCAGCTCCCTAATATTGCAATGATAATAATATTTAAAAAATTATTCCAGAATTTAGTGATTTTTGTTTAAATTTGGATGTTTTTGCCCAAAAATAATGTGTTAAGCTACCGTTTCAGAAAAACTATCCTGGCTATTTCTTTTTTACTAAGATATATAAAAAAGGTGGTAGCATTTAAAATGTGCCAGCTGAGTTGGTACCGAAAAGTTGTGTAGCCCATAGTCATTATCGATTTTTTGACAGCGCTTGCATAATTATACCACTAGTGAAATATCGAAAATATGAATGGTTTTAGTCCACAAAATTTTCGATATTGTTACCAACTCAAGGGACAAATTCTACCATCACTTTTTGAAAAGAGCAATGTATATAGATTACATTTTTCCATGATAGCAATCTGGAACAGGTAGCTTATATTAAAAAAAATCGAACATTAATAGGTTATCATTGTAGCGCTTTCATATAAGTTTTTGATGTTCATTTTTGAATGTCATGCTTGTGTGAATAATTATTGATGTACTTTTTAAAGATGCACTTAAGTTTACAATTCATTTAGTTACATAAAGCGTAAATAAGCTCTTTTTAGCACTGAATTCAGTTTAAAATCTCTATTTTGCTTCAAATTAGAAGTCAATTTACCCCACACACTATTGACACATTTTTATGCATTTAGTTTAGTTAATATTTTTTACAATATATGTGTAAACTTGTAAAAATCAGTAATTTACAACCTTTCTACATGATTTAAATAGTATTATAATATGAATATGGGATTGTTATGATATATTGATGAAATTAAGTACAAAGCAATGTCCATGGCATTGCACATGTGTTCAGTAAGCCTGATAAGTTGAGACGCATGCCAAACTGGAAGTATAAGCCTTCCTCAAAGTAACTGCAACATAAATAGTATTAACATGTTCTGATATATACATATATTGCATAGACGACACATAGTCCAAAGGATTCCAGATAAAGGAATTGTGTGGTTTAACGTGTTTTTTTTAAACAAAAGTAGTTTTTTTAGGTGTATGCGTCATGGCAATACTTATTATGATTACACATTTGGATTATGTATTACACATAAATACATGAATTAAACCAGTACACTGATTAAACATTGCATATTGCAACGCAAAATCTTAAAAGTTGTCTATTTTAATACTTTTTAATTACAATGTATGCATATGTTAAGGATTTTTCCACCTGAATTACCCCACCCATATACAACACAATGAAGAATTCTGCATACGAAATGTAAAAATAGTAGTATATGCATTTGCACGAACCATTTTTGTGTTACTGAAAAACGAATCGACGAAGATGAATTGATTTGACTTGGGGGTTTTACGGCGCACCAACACAAACATGTAATATGGCGCCAACAGGAATGAACATTCGACCCGGCTCACTCTTCATTAACATCTAGATAAAAATTTGCAGAATGTGTCTAGAACCTTCTTACCTGCAGAACTGCCGAGTTGCTGCAAATTCTCTAGTAAACACTCCATTTTTTGCTGGAGCCACGATCACTGCCACCACTGAAGTAGACCTGAAGCAATACAGGTTTCATGATGAAAATAATGAACAAAAATGACAAAATTAACATGAATTCGGGGAAATTTTACCCCTATGCCTGGATATGCAGTGGTCATATTCTTGCCCGGGAACCACACGGCGTCGACGAAGAAATATTTTTAGGGTGATACCCAGATCACTGTGCTGACTACTTACCATGACAACTATTTGTTAGTATTGGTGCAGTTGTTACAATATCACCTGCTTAGGATATTTATCTAAACATAGGTTGTGATGTTCTCCGTACTTGATTTAGAGTACGGAATTAACCTAGGATAGTAAGCATCAAACATATTTTTGCGCGTGCAAGTGGAATGATTATTACCTAAAAAGGTGTATTGCCAATGAAGAGAGAGAGAGAGGGAGTGTTGAACCTCTGAATTTAAAGTCCCCCGTGCTATCCACTGCATCAACAGGCTGTATGCGCTGAAGCAGGATGACTGCATTAAAATACATACAACTAAAATGTTAATCCGTCATAAAGGTTATATCCAAGAAGCTGGGTTCACAACGGTCTCTCTTATCTAGCATTCATGTATGTCGAGTTGCAATATGCCTGCAAGCCTTATATATGCCCAGCTCATTGCTGTTTTGATAAACTTGGCAATTAATGCCTTGGGATAGAACAGGACAATTAAGAATACTCAGTTCATAGTATCTGATTTAAATAATATAACTTAATGTGACAATATAACAATATATCATTATCATTATCATTAACATACATATAAGATATAAAAAATATATAAACGCTTCCAGATAAGAATCGGTACCCAGTATCGAGATAGATTACATTTAGTGACCACGGTTAGTTTACTGATGTTTACTCTAAAAGCTATATCCGACATACAGGTGCTACTGCAGTTAAAGTAGCTATCCCGCCACCAACAGCCACAGTTTACAACATATGTACATCGTTTTTAAACCTACTGACCACAAGGTATAGAAATAACACATCGTTTGAGAATCAAAACTCTATAGATACAATATAAAAAGCTTTAACCAGCCAGACAAAAAAAAAAAGGGATAATTCATTTTACACTTATTCAATTACGGATATTACAAAAACCCATGAATAAACATATACTTTTAAGCGACACATATGCATTATTGTATGAGATGAACACCTGGATAGAGTTTTGATAAACTGTTTTTGTAGTGTAATTTTGTCGTAATTTGGCGGTTATTTTAAAATGTGTATAACAAACACCTAAATATCAACAGTTAAACCGTAAAATGCCTTTTTCTTTTTCTTTCTGTTTCTTTTTGCAATTTGTCGAAAATGCAGTGGTATACTTTGTGATTTTAGTTCGTGGTTTTATTCAATATGCGATTTGTAAACATGGTTAAGTCTTCATAATGGAATACCTTATCAAAAGTCACATTCTCTATATATTTCAGTTCGCTTAAAAATTTTGAAGTGATTTGATGAAAAGTGTACAACTTCAAGCCATAAACAAGCGACCCACTCGCCTTGTCTCAAAGAGCTCTCATGTTTTAGGAAACAACAACAATTTCTTTATATAAATCTGTAAAACGGTGACCCCCGTAGTGGCCATATTTGACCCCATTGTCGCCATTTGAACAAACTAGGTAGAGGATCATAAGCTTATGGTACATACGAACTATTATTTAGCTTTTGAAGTATCAGAAGCTCTTTGAATATGTTTTCCTATATAATTCAATGTTATAGCGTGACCCCCGGGACGGGGCCAAAATTGATTCCAGGCTTGATTCAAGAGGGACACCATTTAAATTATTTGGTACAGGACAATAATCTTAAGCTACATATAGCTTATTACACCTCTAGGTCTTGTAGTTTCAGAGAAGATGTTTATAGACGTTCCTGCATAACTCTATGTAAATATGTGACCCCCGGGACCGGGCGAAATTTGACCATAAGATCACCATTTGAACAAAATAAATTGGTAGAGATCGATACTCTTATGCTACACGACCGCCCGGTTTACGTCCCCATTCGACTAAGGGAAAGTGTATTGGTGTATCGGTCTTTCCTCTGCGCACGTAAAAGGAACCATAGGAATCTATTCGATAATAAGAGTATTCCTATGTATTCCTATGGGGCGGCTCTAAATAACCTATACTGTGTTGATGAGCCGTTAAACAACATTCTATTCCAATATCATATGATGTATTCTAAGGAAAAGGAACATCTTTATGGTATTTCACAATAATGGAATAAGTGATTTCGGAGATGTTGTTTGAAAATTCCTTAAATAACCATCTTGGATGACTGGCGGCCATGAAAAACAGAAATCTGAGAGGGGGCCTCCTAAGTAACATTGTGATGAAGTTTCATCAAAATCCTTCAAGCGTTTTCAGAGGAGATGTCGATTTTATAAAATTGCTAACAGACGGACAGACAAGACAAGACAGACGGACGACGGACGAAAAGTGATCGCATATTTGGCCAGAAGAGCTAAAAACGAATGTAAAACAGGGTCATACGTCCGGACGAACAAGGGTAACACTATATACCCGCACCACTTTCGTGGCGTTGCATATTAAAAACATGAGTTTTAGAACATGGCTCTGTGATGTCTAATCCGAATACATGTGTCAAGTGTTAACCCATTATGCAAAGCAGTTTTCACGATAGAAACTTACATACCAAACCATTAACCAAATTTCTTAATTCAATTTTGTTAAATAAAAGCATGAGTTATAATGCTTTTATCGGCTCTATGATGGTGTCTAATAATGTCGAATACATGCGTGAAGTTCCAATACATTATTATGTAAACAAAGGATCTTACATGAGTACTCATTCATTATTGAATTTATTAAACGAGTTAGAAAAAATATATAATACGAGGCTCTTGTCGAGATTATATCATTTGTGCTAACGAGTTTAATAAATTCAATAATGAATGAGTACACACACTTCACATATCGACTTTTATTGCATTTTGCCTGTCAATTACACATAAAACCAACATAAACCGTGGGAATTGGATCATAGTGATTATCGATTTTTTGACAGCGCATACTAGGGTTATTTGCATACTTATAGATAACTAGTGGTATATCGAAAATATAGAATGATGTTATTCTACTACCACGTCAATAAAACTGCGGACTTTGACGTCTGTTTCACGTCTGTATATGACGTCTAGAAAACGTTAATTTTGACCGTTAATCCATCATCAGTACTATCTTAGTTTATGACGTTCCACCATCAGTGTACTGAAGTCAAATAACGTTGATTTGACGTCAGATACATAGAGGATCTTGAACGAGTTCCCATTTCATATAAGATTTATGAAACAAGTTATGAATTATTTTAATTTTAACGAGCCTTTTGGCGAGTTAAAATTAAAAATAATTCATAACGAGATTCATAAATCTTATATGGAATGGGAACGAGTTTAAGACCCTTTTTATCACATAACATTGCAATCAAATTAGTAAAAATTAATTCAGATGGACATTGAACCGCCACGACGTCAGACACACTTTAGCGCCAAAAACGTCATAAAATGTGTGACGCCGTAACGTCGCGTCTATAAAAGAGTTCGTGTTTTACCTCTACAGTATACAAAATAGCAGTTTACGCCAACTTTTTAACAAACCAACAACAATGTTTTGTATAACGTGCATTATTTGTATAAGCTGTCACAAATAATAAGTTTATGACTCAGATCTGGGTGAATTTGTAATAAATAAAATAGTTTCCGTTAATAATCTTGCGTAGTGTTACAGGTTTAACTCAACCAATCAAAATCGTTCCAGGTTGTATTACACGTGTGTCATACAATAGAATATTAAATGAGTGTTCGACACTGCTAACAAGGGACGTTATGTGATAAAACGTTTTATTATATACCCATCAATAATATATACATAGTACCTTCATTTTCATGATTCAAACAAGTTTTACGCCACAATGTGCGAGAACGTCAAGACGACGTTACGCCATACAAACAAAACATGTAGGTCAGACCAATGAACACCAACACCTTAAAACTACATTTTCCCCGCTGCACTTTATCGAGAAATAATATGCTTTATTGAAAGTGTATGCAATAGCAATGCAAATATTTCTATGTTAATGACGTGTAAGAGGTATATAATAAAAGGATCATTACTATAGTAACTTGTTCTGAAGCGTGTATCACCTCGTGTAGGTAAATGCCAGATCAGGATCTCGTGTGATCCTTGATCTGGCATTTACCTACTCGAGGTGATACACACTTTCAGAACACGTTACTCTAGTAATCATCCTATTGTAGTTTAACGTCAGTTGTACGTTGAGACAACGTCAGACAAACGTATGTTTGACGTTGCAGTATGTCGTCAAAAAAACGTTGATTTTGACTGTTAATCAACGTGATTTGACGTCAAGACATTTGACGATACAAGGTTGGGGTTTGACGTCATTCAACCTTTGACGTCAATACAACGCTGGGTTTTGATTTCCTTTTACTTGTCGGAAAATGACGTCATACTCTTTCATTTTGAATGTGAAATCAATGCTACTAAAATGCCACTTACGTCAAATGCCTGCTGTTTGGCGTCATATGACTTTGGATTGTCTTATAATTTTCATTTAAATCAACAATGTCAAAAATAGTATTCAAGGTATCGCCAAAATACGCACTAGTATCCATTTTCATATTTCATTCTGTACTGCAATCATAATACATGTGTACAACGATCTAATGCCACCGTTGATTTGACCAATGCAACGTCGGATTACAACTCATCACGGACACATTAAAGGGACGTAATTATAATTTATAAAACATCTTACGAGTAGACATTATTTTCCTGGTTGATGACTTTAATTTTTATGTGTGCCTTTAAGTATCTTATCACATATGTATACATATTTCGACTAATAGCTTTATAAAAGCACGAAATAAAAAAATAAAAAAAATAAAAATAAACAGCTTGAAAGTTAACAAGAAATCCGTGGATTCACATGTCTCGCCTAACGGGGGCTGGACTTAAAAATAAAAAGGTCAATGATGCTTAAATGAAAGTTTTTAAACATTTTAGTAATTAAAAACAATCGAGTTTGCCGTTTGCTGAGATGACATTTAAGTGCATTTGTTTAAAAACAAAATGCCATTCTATTAAAAACAAGAGGCCCAAGAGGGCCTGTGGATGCTCTACTGGCTAAAACGGCTCTTATATCAAGGGTTGTCGACATAAAATGACCATCAGTAGTTTTTTTAAAACATTGCAAAAACAACAGGGATATGAAGGCCTTAGATCGCTCACCTGGTAATCATGGGCAATATGTCTGGTGTGTCTAGTCTGGCATGGGCATTTTTTAATTTGTCCCACTTTCTTCTATGAATGAAATTTCATAAAAATGGGTAGGGGGAAGGGTTTATATTAACATTCTAAACAAATATGGTAAAGATCAGATACAAAATGAAGTAACTACAGATTTAACAAAGGAAAATACAAAAATACAATATAGCATTTTTCAACATATCAAGGGCCATAACCTGTCGTTACTAACTAGATCTTGCTGGTTTTCGAACTTGTCCAAAATTTCATTAATATAAAATGCTTTGCACAACTAGACATCTTACTGAGGCTTCCTGCCAAATTGTGTAGAAATCCAACAAGCCGTTTAGGAGGAGTAGCGCCGACAAGAAATTTAAAGTAAAAATGTCAAAGTGCCATAACTCCATCATAAATCAGCAAACTGGAACAAAAGCGCGATATGCACAACTTTACATCTTACCGATGCTTCCTGCCAAGTTTCGTCGAAATCCAACAAGGCGTTTAGGAGGAGTAGCGCGGACAAGAAATTAAAAAAATAATGTAAATGGGCTTTAACTCCATCAAAAATCAATGAACCGGAAAAAAAAATGCAATAGGCACAGCAATGCTTCCTGCTAACACGGCGTTAACACCAAAAAAATAATTAAAAATAATGAAATAAGAAAATAAAAAATAAATAATAATAATTAAGAAATTTTAAAAAATATGTCATGGGGCTGTAACTCCATCAAAAATCAATGAACCGGGGGGAAAAAATGCAGTAGGCACAGCAATGCTTCCTGCTAACATGGCGTTAACATCAAAACAAATAAATAATAATAATAATAATGAAATAAGAAAAATTTAAAAAAAAAATTTAAAAAAAATTCAAACAAAAGAAATTAATAATAAAAAAAAAAGGCAAAACATCTGGTAAAGTTTGGTAAAGATCAGATGAAAAATGAAAGCCCTATCGTATTAACGAGGCTGAATATAGCATTTTTAACTAAATCAAGGGCCATAACTCCGCTGTTATTTGTCCGATCTGGCTGGTTTTTGAACTTGTGCGAGCTTTCATTGATATTAACAATCTGGTAAAGTTTGGTAAAGATCGGATGAAAAATGAAGGCCTTTGGCCAGTAGAGCTAAAAATCATCAGCTCCAAAAAGTAGGTCAAGGTCATACATGAAATCCAGGCATCCAAAAAAAGATGTACTAACGAAGACACAACTACGTCAAAATAGAATATGTTTTCTTCCAAAGATTAAGCTATAAATTAGGTTTAAAACATCTAGTGCATAATTCTAGTTCATGAGAAAGTGATGTAAATGTAACAATTAAAGTTATCTGCCCTTTGCTTGGATGGTGAAGGTCACATCCACATTTGCTTTGTCACGTTGCAATGTACCACTCAAGATACAACTATAAGCAATGTTTGAAAGGTCTTAGTGCATACAGTTTGTGAAAAAGTGACCTAAACGCCAAAGTTGAAGGTAAAAATTATAAGGTTATCTGCCCTTGCTTGGAGGGTCAAGGTCACTTCCACATTTGCTTTGTCACGTTGCGATGTACCACTCAAGATACAACTATAAGCAAAGTTTTAAATGTCTAGTGCATCCAGTTTGTGAAAAAGTGACCTAAACGCAAAAGTTGAACCTAAAATTATTAAGTTATCTGCCCTTTGCTTGGAGGGTCAAGGTCACATCCACATTTGCTTTGTCACGTTGCCATGTACCACCCAAGATACAACTATAAGCAAAGTTTAAAAGGTCTAGTGGATAAAGTTTGTGAAAAAGTGACCTAAACGCAAAAGTTGACCCTAAAAATTAGAAGTTATCTGCCGATATAAGCAAAGTTTGAAAGGTCTAGTGCATAGTTTGTGAGAAAATGACCTAAACGCAAAACTTGAACCTAAAAATAAGTAAGTTTTCTGCCCTTTGCTTGGAGGGTCAAGGTCACTTCCACATTTGTTTTGTCACGTTGCCATGTACCACACATGATACAACTATAAGCAAAGTTTGAAAGGTCTAGTGCATACAGTTTGTGAGAAAATGACCTAAACGCAAAACTTGAATGTTGACGCCGCCGCCGCCACCGCCGCCGCCGCCGCCGCCACCGGAAAAGCAACACTTAAGTCTCTTTTTTTCTTCGAAAAGGCAAGACAAAAACTATACACATATTAACTATCGCTTTCATGTTAAAATTCCCGGGAGGGACTCTAATCCTTAGATAAACAACAACAACTGTTATGTTAACCATCATTAACATTGATATTTGTGTAGTAGAAAATGTTTGCCACTTTGTTCCCTCTTCAGCTTGTCAGGCAACTGAAACGTGGATAAAAATTTCCAGCTTTAGAAGTTGGACAATATTACTAAAACATAAAATGAGAGAGAAAATCGCAAGTAGATAGATATTATTTAACTGCTGGGATCGATTATAGGGAAATGCTTCAAGAGATGATAGGCGTGTGGTTCTTTTCACGAACGAGCTTAAGGAGTGAAAAAACAACACACGCCTACCATCGAGTGAATGATTTCTATATAATCGATCACAACAGTTAAATAATCTTTTACATTTTTAATCAGATTATGTATGGTTTTAATCAGAATTATTCGCTTTATTTGGCTTATCTGCGGATGACGTCACACGTTACGGACGTCATAACCTAACGTCGCAGTTAGTTATTTTTGTGTTCTGAGTTGGTTATTAATATTTAGCGATTATGAATATTCTTTCACTAGGAAATCCCAATCTTTCACCCATAAAAATGTAACAAATAAAATACAACATCCGATGTCAATACAAAGGTGCGTTTTGATGTCGGTACAACGTCGGAAAATGACGTCTAAAAAAACTTTCATCTAGTGACTGTTAATCCAACGTCAATAAAACGTTGGATTTTTACGTCGGTACATCGCCGTAAAATGAAATGTCTAAAAAAAAACATCAATACAACGTTGTCGTTGGGTTTTGACGTCCGTTTGTCGTCGAAAAAAAATGCGTCTAAAAAACTTTCATTTTGACTGAATTGTATGTAAGAACAACGATGGATAATTACGTTGCACCAACGTTGTACTGATGATGCCTGCTGGGTATACAAAAAACTTTAACCGGACGCAAACGCAGACGAAACAGATCAGACGACGCAGACGACGATCACGTGATGACAATAGCTTTTGTTTTCTTTCTTTATTCTTCGAAAAAGTCGCGCTAAAACCGCAACATTTTTGATATTCGAATATTTTCAGTCCGCTGTTTTTTTGTTCAAATAATGTTAGTGCGCGTACAAGTCTATTTGTCCCGAAGGTTAACATATGGCGATCAACAGTGGTATAAGATTTGCTATGCTCCTTTTAGTTACAACACATTTAACTTTGGCCGATATAAAATAGTAAAATTTGGGGCAGGGTGTGAAATTTTTATTTTTTATTTTTATCGGTTTTAATCAATTGCTGTCATTTTAAAGAAATTTGTGGTCGAAAGGCAACTCGGGGAGAGAGGGGATAAGAATTTAGCAATTTCTTATTGTGGCCTCATTTCAGTTTTTTTTATTGATATTTCATCTGAGTATTTGAATTTAATCTAAACTGTTTATATGTAAATGAATGCGTTCAAATTTAAATTTTAATATCTAAATAATGAAAGATAAAATAAAAAAAACACAATTTCGGGTGTGGTGATGATCGGGTGGTAGGATGATCGGGTGGTAGGATGGTTGGGTGGGAGCGAAATATACTCGGTAAAAAAAGTTTTGGACCAGGGCAGTGTTCGAACCCGTACAATGATCGCTGAACCATGACATTCGACCATAACCCTTATTATCTCAGTTGATAATTGACAATAGATCAACAATCAACAATAATTATCGTTTACAATGAAAGTTTGCAAACAAATAATAATCTTTTTATTGGTTACTCGAATGTCTGTAACTGTGTTACTTTTTATGGACTTTGCAACGTTTTTTTACAGACCCATTGTGTGTTCGCGATATTTTTTTAAAATCAAATCTTGTTTAAATTTTTAATTTGTCTGGTACCAAATTAACCGGATAGGGTAGACCTTGGTTACTAAAAAAAGATACTTAAATTCTTTCCACTGGTTTTATTTTTATATGACTTTATATACCCTGGTCCAAAACTTTTTTTACCGAGTATATATTGATAAATTAATAAAACAAAACAACACAGAGATATGTAAAAAAAACTTTAAAAAAATAAACATTCGGGTATGGTGTGGTGGTGATGATGGGGTGGTGGGATGTTTGGAGAGTGGGGGCGAAACATATTGATAAATTGATAAAACAAAACAACAGAGATTTGTAACAAAAACAAAAAAAAACATTCGGGTGGTGATAATGATGACGTGGGGTATGGTTGAGGTGGGTGGGGAGGGGTGGGGGGCAAACAATTTGATAAATTGATAAAAACAAAACCCATAGATATATGTAAAAAAAAACACAAAAAAAAACATTCAGGTGGTGGTGATGATTGGGTGGTGGAGGGTTGGGGGATGGGGATGGGGGTGGGGTGGGGCGGGAGCGCAACGTAGCTATTGGTGTAGAATTGATAAACCAAAACAACGCAAGAAATATGTAAAAAAAAATCGGGTTTCATGTGGGGGATGGGGTGGGGATGGTTTTGGAGGGGTGGGGAGGGGTGGGGAGGGGTGGGGTAAATATCGGATGGAACATTGAGAAAAAAAGTGGGGGCGACACATAAGATAGCTATATTTGTAAGAATTTATTAAACAAAAAATAAGTCTGGTTTCGCGTGGTGGGGTGGGGGCGCAACATAGCTATACGATACGTGTAAGAATTGACCAAAACAATACAGAAATATGTAAAATGTCGGGTTTCGAGTGGAGTGGGGGGATGGCGGAGCTACATAGGTATATGTGTAAGAATTGACCAACAACATAGATAGAATTATGTAAACAATAAAAAATTAAAAAAAGAAAATCAGGGTGGGGTGGGGGTGGGTGGGGGAGGGTGCAACATAGCTATATGGGTAAGAACTAACCAAAAACAACAAAGAAATATGTTTAAAAAAAAAAAGGAGGAGGGAGCCCATAAGAACACTATTTTAAGAGATATAGATATATTCAATACGTTACCCGCTCATTTTGATCTACCTTTATTGCACATTGTATGGGCCATCACAATTTGGGTTCCATGGGAGCCCAGAACCTGTAGAAGACAAAATTACTTACGCATCCCTTTACAACATATCCTATAAGCAAACCGATTCCCAAATTTAGTTGAGCTTGGACAAGAAATGTAGACCTGTAAAAACAGCTTACACGCAAAATTGGTTGTGAAATGGAACTCATTTTAAGGGCTATCAGAATTTTGGTTCCATGTGAGCCCAAGGGTTACAGGAACCAAAATTAATTAAGCAGTCCTTAAGATAATGCTATAAGGAAGCTCCAATCGTGCAAACTCGCTCATTTCCGTAGATCATCGGAAATAATTTTTTGGAAAAAAAAAATGGTTGAGGCAGTTCCGATTGAAGGAAGCTCATGGCCAAATCTGGTTGTGCTAAAATAAGAAATGTAAGAGATATAGACTTGTAAACACAGCTTACACACAAAATGTGATTTGATGTGAGACGCCGACGCCGACGCCAACGCCGGTGTGCTCTTTTATCATGCAGATATGAACGTTTCTGCCTAATAAAGGGGTGACCTATAAAATTTTGCTTTAATTAGGCACTGACCAATAAAGCAAATCAATGCGGAATCCCTCGGCGTTTATTGTACGTAACGTTATCTGTCGTCATGCACGGAACTTTGCCTGACGTCATAAAATAAACAAAAAACAAAAACATGGCGACGTCCTCGATAAGCGTACCATTCTGAGAAATAGGTAATACTAGTAATTCATACAGAAAATATGGATAATCTACATGATAAGTAGAATATTATGTCAGTGCCTTTTCTATCAAGTTTATTAGGCTCGGCACGAAAACGCAGAATGGCTCGGCAGACGAAAACGCAGAATGGCTAGGCCGATCCTCGTTTTCTAAGCCTCGCCTAATAAACTTGATAGTAAAAGGCACTGACATAATATTTTTTATTTATTCCTCGAATAGTCGAACTGAAAATACCAAGTGGTGCGTTCTCAAACGTACTGCGTGTATATTGTGGTGAACCAGTGGTCAACACAAAAAATGAAATGTGCAATAAACATAATAATAAACATAATAAACATAATATTAATAATAAATAGGTCTTACATGTTTAATGTCGGTAGTATAAATTAGGTAGGCGTTACCGAATTTTAAGTGGTGTCCATTTTCCGTGCACCGCTGCGGAAGTGTCGTGTCTGAATGTTGCAGACTTCGCGGATGTTTCGGGACATCGATTACACCCGGAACACCCGTGAAGTCCGTGGAGTCCGTGGATTTATACACCTGTATCGGCAATATTGTGAGGCTAACAGCCCGCCGTATTTAGATTTGCCACAATATATATATATATATCACATACTTCCCTATAAATACGTTGTTTTAGAATGTACGGTACGAGTGTGTGTGTGTGTGTGTGTGTGTGTGTGTGTGTGTTGTTCTAAGGTTTAGAGACCGTCGACGTGATGGGCACAATAGTCTGGTCTTTTCTAGATGAGTATGTAGGTTGATCTGGTGCTGCTGTGTAGTGTAGTGTAGTCGATTCTGTTGAATGTATGTCGTGTTGTGTCGCTGCTGCTCTATGTAGTTTCGCTGTGGCGGTGAAGTGGTCTGGTCGAGGTGGCCTACATCCGCTCCTACATCCGCTACAAGGTCGGGTTCTCTGTTTGGGGCCACACCCATCACAGTATGACCCTTGCGCCGCACACACCGCCCGACGTCTTGTCCCCCTTCGGTCTTTTGTCGAATGTAGGCCTCGACCTTCGCGTCGATACCCGGGATTATGGTTGCGTCCCGTGATATCTAATCTCCGTGATATCTAAGGTTGACCCAATAGGTCAATCCTACATGATTGCTGACTGTGCCCTCTCCGCGACGTGCACGCTTTGAAGATCTGGAGAAGATGTACGATACGACATAGACCTAGCTAGTCATATCCATCAGGATTTCGTTGCCGGGCAATAAAGCCGGGCAATAAAGCTTTATTGCACGCATTAAATATAGGGTGAAAAAATGTCATATCACGGAAATAACCGAATGTTCATCTCGATCCTTTTACCGGAGAGATACGGAAATAACCGATTAGCTACGATTGTATACGATTTGTCACGGGTATTGTTTATCGTCTGTTTTTCATTACTTTACTTCCATCCAGTTTTCGCGGCAAATTATTGGTGGATAAAATAACCACTTATGACAATTCACCTTGATTAGAAAATTTCAAATTCAATGGAATTCATTTTCAATAAGATTTCTGACAAAAATAAATGTTGTGTACCACTTACGCAATCAGAATGGACTAGATCTAAGCTTTTTTTCTCCCTGAAAAACCGCGTACTGAATGAGCTGAAGTTAAATTTCGACAAAGCTCAAGTATATGATAAATAGAATTTAAAAAAAGTGTAGTTTCATATCACACCCTATATCAGGTCTGAGACCCATATCAGCCCTCGAGCTAAAGCTCTCGGGCTGATATGGCGTCTCAGGCCTGATATAGGGTGTGATATGGAAATACCCATTTATTATTCTCTATATATAACGTATATTAATAAGTTTAGCAAGTAAATAACATATAAATTGCGTTGACCAGATTCTAGGTTATGTGTAGAAGCGGTCATGGGCAATATAACGTAGGGGAGACCGGGGTAAGTCGGAACACGGGGTAAGTCGGAACACGGGCGATAACTAATAAACATAGCAAATGGGCACGGTTTTTGATGACGTAGGTTAATGACGTCAACATCATCGACTTTCTACAAAATTTTCAATGGCGGTCGCTATGTAAACAGAAGAATAAAGAATGAAAGTTTGATTTTCGGTAGCGTAAGTTTATTTTCTCATTTCTACATATTTGATTCTAAGAGCTTCGCGTATTTAGATGCTATTAATCACTATACATTGATTTTAAGTCCGATGTCCATGCTTTTATTTGAAGCATAGGAACTTTGATTATTCTTATCCGTTTGTGTTCTGTTGGTGAAGATCATTGGTAGCATGCGGTCGGGGCAAGTTGGAACAGTGTGCGCGGGGCAGGTTGGAACAGTGTTCCAACTTACCCCGACCAGTTTTTGTTTTTGTTTGTTTAAACAATGGCCAGAAACTATTAATTTTTGGCACATTAAAATATATTTAGTGCAAAACAAATAACTTATAATACTGACGGGGTGGTATAATTGGACGTTTATTGTTTTGAAATTAAGTGTTTACAAATGAATTTTCGTAATTTTCATCATTAAGCATATTTATAAAATATAGATCATCTCTGTAAAATTATGTTAAACCATAAGGGAAATATATGTTCATGCTTTCTCTACATGCAAATAAAATTGAAGATCTAATGTCAAGCAAATATGTCTGGCTTCTATGTCCTCTATGCCAAATGTTAACACAGATCAGTCAGAATTTCCTCACAGTTCACAATTATATAGAACATGTACGATGACCTGTTCGAACATATAACACTTGTTGGAGAAGTCATAACGTTCATATTTTCATATGACGACAAGCATTGAATTTGTGTCATACTTTACAGAAAGATGCCGAGACACTATACCAGAAAGACGTCAAATGGGACGGTTCCAAAAGCCACCGTACAAACGAAAATAAATTTTACAAAAAATACAAACACATTTTAATTAACAAAAACAGCTTGAATTTTTTCGCTGAAAAGTTAAGCATACCAAAAACAACATTGCATCGGTACCTGAAGAAAGTAGATGGGGGCAATATTGAAAATGTACAACTTGAAATTGGTTACTCCAAACGCCTTCAGATCTTCACTAATGAACAGGAAACATCACTTGAAAACTATATCAAGTTTTCTGCAGGTATATACTTCGGACACACCTATGGATGATATAAAAACGCTGGCATACGAATGTAAAGAGTCATTTGGAATACAGGTCCCCGAGTCATGGCATCGTGACAAAATGGCCGGACCTGAATGGTTTTCAGGTTTTATGTCGAGGCATAAATCATTATCCGTCAGAATTCCTGAAGCAACAAGTTTTTCACAGAGCACAAGTTTTAACAAGAAAAATGTTGGTGAATTTTATGGAAAACTTGCTGACGTGATGGACAGATACAAAATTAAGAGTCATGAAATATACAATGTTGATATCAGCAGACACAGTAGACGATACTAGTAACAATAGTGAACGGCCAACAAGTGAAACCAGAGAAAGCTCAGAAATACCAGAAGATGACAGGAATGTTAAAAACAAATCGGTTGAAACAGATGCAAATGTAGCTAATGGGACAGATATTTCAAACTGGGATTTAATAGAGCAATATCTTACGAATAGAAACCTTTCGTTAGAGAATGTCACAGGTGATGGCCATTGCCTATTGTATGCAGTTCAGTCTGCTATGCGGAGCAGCAATTATGAGAACCTGTCGATTGAGGAAATGGGTGATCAACTTACTCAGGAAGTCGCGAACAATTCCCAGTTCTACAACAAATGTGCAATCGAAGGCCAAATTATTGAAACGGTTCTACAGCAGTATATCACCAACAGAAAATACGGCAACAACACCGGAGATTTAGTGTTGGCAGCTTTGAATAGTGCACTAGAACTGTTTTTCAATTTGACGGACTTACAGTTAAGGAAAGCGACATAGGGCATGGGAGATCTAGCGTCATTCCTACTGTTGGCCTAACACAGAGAACATTACCAAGCTGTGAAGAAAGCGGACAATCAGGAAGTTATTGGTACATATATTGAAAATACAGCCAGAAATAACGCGACGAATAAAACTTACGAAAACAAACACACAGTTGTTGAAACCAATGATACTGAACAGAAACCATCAGGCTCATATGATCAACTTACAAACGTATTTACGCCAGAGTCAGTGAGACCATTCCCTAAGGCCGGAGAAAGGAAACAGGAAAAGGGGAGACGCAAACGGAAATCTGCAATACTTACAGATACGCCAGAAATGTTACTAATTGAACTGGAGCAGTTGAAAAGACCTAGCAAAAAGTCACAGAAGGTCGAAACAGCAAAGAAGAGCAAGAAAATTGAACCGAGCCGAAATTAAATTGACGTTTACTCAGTACACGTACTTAATTAATAAGATTGACGTTCACTTAATTATGTTTCAAACTCCTACGAGTATTGCGGACTTTTTATGTGTTTACAGTTAAACTATCTTATGATATTAATTGAAAACACGGTGTTTGCCTTCTAAGTTTCAATGTGGTTATAGTTAAAATGTTGGTATTTTGTTTTAATAGCGAGGATTGTGCGCATATAAAATCGATTCAAGCTAACCAGTGGGCCTTATTGCCTACTGACCGTTCCAAGTCGGTAACCTGTCTTCACCACCCTTTCTGTAGTTTTGTTTACACTGTCCTGTCTATTTGGGCGCTGAAGACAGGATAATAGCGTGGATTGTGCGCATATAAAATTGATTCAAGCTAACCAGTAGGCCTTATTGCCTACTGACCTTTCCAAGTCGGTAACCCTGTCTTCATCACCCTTTCTGTTGTTTTTTGTCTCTTTCATTGTAGTTTCAAGTCCTTGTTTGCAGTACAGTGCGGACCTACGATGCCACCTACGTTCGGACGCTGTGGTTTCTATAGGACCCTATATATCATTTTACATAACATATTTTCATCTCAGTGGTATCAAGTTCAGTATACATTAGCAATACACTAAAACTAATGTAGAATTTAGCATGTCTAAGAAAGATTATTCTTTGTTATGTGTTTTTCATGCCATTTGCTTCATTTGACAGGCGTTAAAATGTTTGTTAAATGTTCGATAAACCATTAAATGTGTTAAGAGTCCATTTCTGGAATGTTGTTCCAATTTACCCCGGTCAGTGTTTCAACTTGCCCCAAGCCCGGGGTAAATCGGAACATTTCATCTCGTCCCTTTGTGCCCGCATATTCATTTAAATAATGATCCGATTTGTAAATCGCTCTGTTCTTATAAAAGCACACGTATTGTAGTAGCTATACATAGCTAATTCATTGACAAACTGTTGAAAAAACAATCGAAATGGTTAAAAATGTATTTTTTGTTCCGACTTACCCAGTCTCCCCTACATAATTGTCCGTTATATTAAGAGAATAAGTCATGACAAATATGCGAAAACAATAGCAACATGTGGTAATCTACATGTTTTACAGAAATTATAATGGTAAACTTTGGTTCCCTATATCTTTATAAATCTTATAACGGCATCGGGCAAGGATTTAGCATTTTTTATAACTTGAGACCCATAACAGTTATGTTATAGTAAAATTTTGTTTAATCTGCTCTTTGCCTTTGCCTTATTTGTATTTTAAATGTGAAATAGTACGTTTTAACTAAATGGGAGATAACTTCGACACTTAAATTGGAATACAAAAAGTAAGCGAGAAAGAAGATCGACCTAAGTCATGCAGATGAGTTAAAATACTTCAACATTATAAGAGATCATTACGTTTATTTAAGCTAGATGTGCATAAGGGTTTGCTAAACTTTATTTTTTCAGTATATACTGAAGGAAAAACGTTTAGCAAGTTTTTTAGAAATAATACTTGATACAAGATATACTTACATTTTGGGGTTTTACGGTCTTGACCCCTACGTTCATTTAAGAAATAAAAATCTTATAGCACTCTGAAGCTTTCAATTTACTTTTTTTTTCTTCAAGAATTAGCAATAATGACGTCATAGTTCATGTGGTATAGTCACTCTGCAAATATCAGCTGCAAATATATCGTTGGAAAAAATGTTGGTTTCGCCGATTTAATCATTGGCACGTGTAAATGTGTATGTGATGTAGGTCTATGCTTTAATATGATTTTTCAATTGTACCATTGGACTTTAGTTCATAATTTAAGTGGGAATAAATGTAACAGAATTTAAATTGAATGATGTGTACTCGTTGTCTCCCTTCGCTAATTTGTTTTTGTGTGCGTTTATTTAACGTGTAGATTCAGCACTTTATTAATATATCACTTGACAAGTCGAGCACCCAGTGGGATTCGAAGCCATGGCAGTGAGAGGCGTGAGCGTTTTAGATGCAGTGGCATTCGAACCCGCATGATGCGAGGTGAGAACGTTTTAGGTGCAGTGGGATTCAAACCCGCAGTGATGAGAGGTGAGAACGTTTTAGGTGCAGTGTTATTCGAATCCGCAGTGATGAGAGGCGAGAACGTTTTTGATGTAGTGGGATTCGAACCCTCAGTGATGAGAGGCGAGAACGCTTTAGGTGCATTGGGATTCAAACTCGCAGGTGGAGTGGGATTCGAACCCGCAGCGATGAGAGACGAGAAGGTTTTAGGTGCAGTGGGATTCGAATCTGCAGCGATGAGAGGCGAGAACTTTTTAGGTGCAGTGGGGTACGAATCCGCAGTGATGAGAGGCGAGAACGTTTTAGGTGCAGTGGGATTTGAACCCGCAGCGATGAGAGGCGAGAACATTTTAGATGTAGTGGGATTCGAATCCGCAGTGATGAGAGGCGAGAACGTTTTTGATGTAGTGGGATTCGAACCCTCAGTGATGAGAGGCGAGAACGCTTTAGGTGCATTGGGATTCAAACTCGCAGGTGGAGTGGGATTCGAACCCGCAGCGATGAGAGACGAGAACTTTTTAGGTGCAGTGGGGTACGAATCCGCAGTGATGAGAGGCGAGAATGTTTGAGGTGCAGTGGGATTCGAACCCGCAGGGATGAGAGGTGAGAACATCGCAGCGATGAGAGGCAAGAACGTTTTAGGGGCAGTGAGATTCGAACCCACAGTGATGAGATGCGGGAACGTTTTAGACGCTGTGGGATTCAAATTAACCCACAGTGATGAGAGGCGGGAACGTTTTAGATGTAGTGGGATTCGAACCCGCAGTGATGAGAGGCGAGAACGTTTTAGGTGCATTGGGATTCGAACTCGCAGTGATGAGATGCGGGAACGTTTTAGACGCTGTGGGATTCAAATTAACCCACAGTGATGAGAGGCGGGAACGTTTTAGATGTAGTGGGATTCGAACCCGCAGTGATGAGAGGCGAGAACGTTTTAGGTGCAGTGAGATTCAAACCCGCAGTGATGAGAGGCGAGAACGTTTTAGGTGCAGTGGGATTCGAACTCGCAGTGATGAGAGGCGAGAACGTTTTAGGTGCATTGGGATTCGAACTCGCAGTGATGAGAGGCGAGAACGTTTTAGGTGCATTGGGATTCGAACTCGCAGTGATGAGAGGCGAGAACGTTTTAGGTGCATTGGGATTCGAATCCGCAGCGATGAGAGGCGAGAACGTTTTAGGTGCATTGGGATTCGAACCCGCAGTGATGAGAGGCGAGAACGTTTTAGGTGCAGTGAGATTCGAACTCGCAGTGATGAGAGGCGAGAACGTTTTTGGTGCATTGGGATTCGAATCTGCAGCGATGAGAGGCGAGAACGTTTTAGGTGCAGTGGGGTTTCGAACCCGCAGCGATGAGAGGCGAGTACCTTTTAGGTGCAGTGGGATTCGAACCCAAAGCGATGAGAGACGAGAACGTTTTAGGTGCAGTGGGATTCGAACCCGCAGCGATGAGAGACGAGAACGTTTTAGATGCAGTGGGATTCGAATCCGCAGCGATGAGACGAGAACTTTTTAGGTTCAGTGGGATTCGAACCCGCAGCAATGAGAGGCGAGAACGTTTTAACTGAAAGGTATTATGCGGCATGCGGCCTAATGGAATGCACATGAACATTTTATATGAAAAAATAAATGAAGCACATTATGAAGGTTTTTATTAACCAGGCGAGCAAAACCTGGTTGTTAGAATGTCGTTTGAGGGGCAGGCGTGCTTATATGTAAAGGAAGCTTGGGATTGCATTTGGGGTCAAGGTCACTGTTACTAAAAATAGAAAAACGGTTTCTGCTCAATAACTTAAGGAATGAGATATTAGAATGAAACTTACTGTGTAGGTAGCCTATATCAAAAGTAAGTTTGCGATTGCATTTGGGGTCAAGGTCATTGTTACCAAAACTAGAAAAACGGTTTCTGCTCAATATCTTAAGTTGGGGGTCACTGGGATCAAGGTCAAGGTTACTAAAAATAGCAAAACAGTTTCTGCTCAATAACTTAAGAAATGAGATATTAGAATGAGGTAGCTTATATCAAAAGGAAGTTTGGGATTGGATTTGGGTCACTGGGGTGAAGGTGAAGGTCACTGTTACTAAAAATATGAAAAAGGTTAAACTGTTTCCGCTCAAAAAAACATATGGTAGAATAAGACGAAAAAGGAAAACTCAAAATTTTATTTAATTATTTGCAAGCAGTTTTAGTCAAAATGATACTAAATTATTAAAATAAACGCTAATTTCAATGCTTAACTAACACTTCAAGATTGCCATTTGTCTCTTTAAATGAAACTGCGTTTTTTCAAAACAATAAAACTTTGTAAAGTCTATATTAAGACACATTACTCGCAGTATTAGTCCAACCCTGTAGAGTGCAGTGTTAGTCAAACCCTGCAGAGCGCTGTGTTAGTCCAACCCCGCAGAGCGCAGTGTTAGTCCAACCCCGCAGAGCGCCGTGTTAGTCCAACCCCGTAGAGCGCAGTGTTAGTCCAACCCCGTAGAGCGCAGTGTTAGTCCAACCCCGTAGAGCGCAGTGTTAGTCCAACCCCGTAGAGCGCAGTGTTAGTCCAACCCCGTAGAGCGCAGTGTTAGTCCAACCCTGTAGAGCGCAGTGTTAGTCCAACCATGTAGAGCGCAGTGTTAGTCCAACCCTGTAGAGCGCAGTGTTAGTCCAACCCTGTAGAGCGCAGTCTTAGTCCAACCCTGTAGAGCGCAGTGTTAGTCCAACCCTGTAGAGCGCAGTATTAGTCCACCCTGTAGAGCGCAGTGTTAGTCCAACCATGTAGAGCGCAGTGTTAGTCCAACCCTGTAGAGTGCAGTATTAGTCAAACCCTGTAGAGCGCAGTGTTAGTCCAACCATGTAGAGCGCAGTATTAGTCCAACCCTGTAGAGTGCAGTGTTAGAGTGCAGTGTTAGTCCAACCCTGTAGAGCGCAGTGTTAGTCCAACCCTGTAGAGCGCAGTATTAGTCCAACCCTGTAGGGCGCAGTGTTAGTCCAACCCTGCAGAGCGCAGTGTTAGTCCAACCATGCAGAGCGCAGTGTTAGTCCAACCCTGCAGAGCGCCGTGTTAGTCCAACCCTGCAGAGCGCAGTATTAGTCCAACCCTGTAGAGTGCAGTATTAGTCCAACCATGTAGAGTGCAGTATTAGTCCAACCCCTGTAGAGCGCAGTGTTAGTCCAACCCTGTAGAGTGCAGTATTAGTCCAACCCTGTAGAGCGCAGTGTTAGTCTAACCATGTAGAGCGCAGTGTTAGTCCAACACTGCAGAGTGCAGTATTAGTCCAACCACTGTAGAGCGCAGTATTAGTCCACCCTGTAGAGCGCAGTGTTAGTCCAACCATGTAGAGCGCAGTGTTAGAGCGCAGTGTTAGTCCAACCCTGTAGAGTGCAGTATTAGTCCAACCCTGTAGAGCGCAGTGTTAGTCCAACCATGTAGAGCGCAGTATTAGTCCAACCCTGTAGAGCGCAGTGTTAGAGTGCAGTGTTAGTCCAACCCTGTAGAGCGCAGTGTTAGTCCAACCCTGTAGAGCGCAGTGTTAGTCCAACCCTGCAGAGCGCAGTGTTAGTCCAACCCTGCAGAGCGCAGTGTTAGTCCAACCATGCAGAGCGCAGTGTTAGTCCAACCCTGCAGAGCGCCGTGTTAGTCCAACCCTGCAGAGCGCAGTATTAGTCCAACCCTGTAGAGTGCAGTATTAGTCCAACCATGTAGAGTGCAGTATTAGTCCAACCCCTGTAGAGCGCAGTGTTAGTCCAACCCTGTAGAGTGCAGTATTAGTCCAACCCTGTAGAGCGCAGTGTTAGTCCAACCATGCAGAGCGCAGTGTTAGTCCAACCCTGCAGAGTGCAGTGTTAGTCCAACCCCTGTAGAGCGCAGTGTTAGTCCAACCCTGTAGAGTGCAGTGTTAGTCCAACCCTGTAGAGCGCAGTGTTAGTCCAACCATGTAGAGCGCAGTGTTAGTCCAACCCTGTAGAGCGCAGTGTTAGTCCAACCCTGTAGAGCGCCGTGTTAGTCCAACCCTGCAGAGCGCAGTGTTAGTCCAACCCTGCAGAGCGCTGTGTTAGTCCAACCCTGCAGAGTGCAGTGTTAGTCCAACCCTGCAGAGCGCAGTGTTAGTCCAACCATGCAGAGCGCAGTGTTAGTCCAACCATGCAGAGTGCAGTGTTAGTCCAACCCTGCAGAGCGCCGTGTTAGTCCAACCCTCCAGAGCGCAGTGTTAGTCCAACCATGCAGAGCGCTGTGTTAGTCCAACCCTGTAGAGCGCAGTGTTAGTCCAACCCTGTAGAGCGCTGTGTTAGTCCAACCCTGTAGAGCGCAGTGTTAGTCCAACCCTGTAGAGCGCTGTGTTAGTCCAACCCTGTAGAGCGCAGTGTTAGTCCAACCCTGTAGAGCGCTGTGTTAGTCCAACCCTGTAGAGCGCAGTGTTAGTCCAACCCTGTAGAGCGCAGTGTTAGTCCAACCCTGTAGAGCGCTGTGTTAGTCCAACCCTGTAGAGCGCAGTGTTAGTCCAACCCTGTAGAGCGCAGTGTTAGTCCAACCCTGTAGAGCGCAGTGTTAGTCCAACCCTGTAGAGTGCAGTCTTAGTCCAACCCTGTAGAGTGCAGTATTAGTCCAACCCTGTAGAGCGCAGTATTAGTCCAACCCTGTAGAGCGCAGTATTAGTCCAACCCTGTAGAGCGCAGTATTAGTCCAACCCTGTAGAGCGCAGTATTAGTCCAACCCTGTAGAGCGCAGTATTAGTCCAACCCTGTAGAGTGCAGTTTTAGTCCAACCATGTAGAGCGCAGTGTTAGTCCAACCATGTAGAGTGCAATGTTAGTCCAACCCTGCAGAGCGCCGTGTTAGTCCAACCCTGTAGAGCGCAGTGTTAGTCCAACCATGTAGAGCGCAGTGTTAGTCCAACCCTGTAGAGCGCAGTGTTAGTCCAACCATGTAGATTGCAATGTTAGTCCAACCATGTAGAGCGCATAGTCCAACCATGTAGAGCGCAGTGTTAGTCCAACCATGTAGAGCGCAGTATTAGTCCAACCATGTAGAGTGCAGTGTTAGTCCAACCATGTAGAGCGCAGTGTTAGTCCAACCCTGTAGGGTGCAGTGTTAGTCCAAACCTGTAGAGTGCAGTGTTAGTCCAACCATGTAGAGCGCAGTGTTAGTCCAACCCTGTAGGGTGCAGTATTAGTCCAACCCTGTAGTGTGCAGTGTTAGTCCAACCCTGTAGAGCGCAGTGTTAGTCCAACCCTGTAGAGTGCAGTGTTAGTCCAACCCTGTAGAGTGCAGTGTTAGTCCAACCCTGTAGAGTGCAGTGTTAGTCCAACCCTGTAGAGTGCAGTGTTAGTCCAACCATGTAGAGCGCAGTGTTAGTCCAACCCTGTAGAATGATATTATGCGTATACAAAAAAGATGTTACAAGGCATTTGTAATATTGAATTAAACTGGGGTTTATGGTGCACCAACACAAGAAAGGATATATGGCACCAAACAGAAATGAACATGCCAGGCTCATTCTCCAACAACACTGAGATTTGCACTCCATTTATGATGGAACCACTTTGCCATGTTAACACATGCAGGGTCATGATGAAAACCTTTAATGACAAAAAGGACACAATGAACATGAAGGAAGCTCCTACCACTCAACCTCTGGAGGGATTTGAAGTGGTCTTAGTCTGCGTTCAGTAACCACACTGGCCTTTGCAGAAGCATTTCCAAAAATATGTATGCAAAAAGACACTTGCATTCAAAATAATTTTGAATTAAAATAAATCAAGATTGCTGCATGTACCTTTAACTAATAGACAGTACAGGACAGTTTTAAGTACTGCAGAAGAACACTGGCCAAATTGGATACATATTAGATCTGTGGAAAAAACGTCAGATATCTGAATTAAGATTTAATTTGGGTTCAAGTTTTACGGCGCACCAACACAAAAAGGTTATATGGCGCCACCAACAGGAATGAACATTCCTGGCCCAATTTCCATTTACATCCAGATAAAAATTAGCAGAATGGGCCTAGAACCTTCTATATAACCTATGGAACTGCCGAGTTGATGCAAATTCTATTGTAAACACTCCATTGTTCGCTGAAGCCAAGACCAGTTTTCTGCCACCACTAAAGTAGCACCTGAAACAATACACCGATGATGATGAAGACCTTTAATGAGCATGGCAAAAATGACAAAATAAACATGAATTCAGAGGGATATTCTATTTTTGCTCGGGAACCACATGGGGTGTGTGAATTAGACATGTGGTAATAGTTGAGACAAAACACGTACACAATATTTAAATAGTTTTAATAAAATATTTAGCATCATTTTCCTAGCATTACTTAGTCCAGAGTAAAGGTTTTTACACATAAATTATAAATATTTCTCATCTTGTATACTATCTTAATATACAATATGACTGACTTACTGTACGTATACAATATGACTATTTCTCATTTTGTACACTTAGCTATTAAAGTATATAATATGAACATGTCTTGTCTTCACACTTACTATTTATATACCGAACCAAACAAATAACACACCAGTAAACAACACCTTTAATGTATGAACTTATTATATGCCGATTGGTACTGAATGAATGGTGTTTTAAGACACGTCGACACATAAATAGGTCATATTGTGCGCAAAAATTGATGAAAAATGAAGAAATGAAGTATTAATTAAAAATTAATGTAAATATATAAAGATAAAACTATTAAAAAATAAGGGATGATAAGGTGTAATATAAACTATGTATGTCCGATTGGTACTGTTGGAGACAGGTGATTTAAATGATTTTTTTAAATTTAAATTCGTTACTGACAAGATATTTGTCTCGTTCAGAATGAAATTTGTTTTGATTTATTGATTGTTATTATTGAGAATTGAAGGTATTGTCTACTGGTGCGTTAGCTGTTTGGTTCAGTATACATTTATGTGTAAACCTGGAGATATTTACTGTCATAATAATTATATAAATTAATCATTTCTGAATTATATATTCGCTTCACTGTCGGAAATGTTTATTTATAACACAATACTCATTCAAATATAATACAAGTTAGTTACAAGTAGTTATTATTTACCGGTAGTTTGTATTACAGACTACTTAATTTGTATGGTAAAATATTA
Source organism: Cyrtodaria siliqua (assembly GCA_037043455.1). Taxonomy (NCBI): domain Eukaryota; kingdom Metazoa; phylum Mollusca; class Bivalvia; order Adapedonta; family Hiatellidae; genus Cyrtodaria; species Cyrtodaria siliqua. The sequence continues at coordinate 39,440 of JAWPHD010007573.1, forward strand.
CTTGGAATGAGCTTGTGAGTCGTCCTGCGCCAAAACAACTTGTTCCAAGCAATTATTTTGCCATACAAGTTCAATAATGTTGTTACTGTATACTTTCGTATTTTGTTTCGATTGTATAGTGTTATTTCTATAGCTTTGGATAGAATTCGTAACTTTTCATTCATTTTCATTTTGTGCAGATGATTATTCGGTAAAATTAATTCCTTAAAAGTTCAGTATATGGATACCTGGGCTCTTCATTGGACCAAGTTTTGTTTAGCCACCAGGCTAAAGCACCTCAATTTTCATCGCCAAATGCATTTTGGTTTAGCCAAATTTGGTTAAAATATTTTAACAACTTTGATCAATTTTTATACTATGCATCGAACTAGTTAATATGTATTAAATCCACAACAATTCATAACTTAAAATTAAACGATATCTAATGTTCAGTGAGATAGTTAAACTTGACTTAACCATTTTGCCTTTGGCCAGTAGAGCTAAAACAAAAAGGACAGCGGTTCATGATAAAAAAGTCTCCTTGCAGTTATCATAGCAGTTACAGTAGGTTTTGAGTCGGATAGCAAAACTAAGCATGTCTAACGTATATTTTGAGTCATGTTATTTTTTACTTTGACACCCCACATTTACAGTAACAAACAGTAATAATTAAATATCTAGAGATTATTTAACTGCTGCGATCGATTATAGGGAAATCCTTCACTCGATGGTACCATAATCGAACACAGCAGTTAAATAATCTATTTATTACATTTTAAATCAGTTTATGCATGATTTAATTGGAATTATTCGCTTTATTGAGGTCACAACTCAACGTCACTGTTAGTTATTTTTGTGTTCAGAGTTAGTTATTAATATTTAGCGATTTATGAATATTCTTTCACTGAGAAATCCCAATCTTTCACCGATAAAAATGTAATAAAAATATTTATAAATAATTTCCCCTGAGCCCTGGGGAGACATATAAACTACTACCTATACTCATTGACTGTATGTTGTTATGATCATTGGTTGATTGTATGGCCGATACATACCAAAATGGGGCGATTCTAAGAAAAAAACTGGCATATGTGTGATATTTTCAGGACTTTAAGTCAGGGAGATTCAGGAAACAATCGGGAAACAATCAGGGAGATTTTAAAACAAGCTTTTTTTGTATATTTTCAGTCCAACTGTCAATGGCATTTATGAATGCACAAGAAACATTTGACTATTTTGAAGTCCAATATTCGGCCTACTCAGACTTTTTACCAAGTAACTTCCAAAATCATCAACAAATTATGAAAAAATATCAGCGGCGTTTTTTATGTTTCATAATACATTTCTTTAGATTATAAAAACTGGCGAGGTAACGACTTTGTATTATTTTATCTCACGCTGTGAAATATCACATGCATGAATTTCCTTCTTCTAGGGTGCAACAAATAAACATTCCAGCAATTTCTTGTAAAATCAAAACCACCCTCTCTATAGCAGAGGTGTATTAAAATAAATCACACACAAAATATACACAGTATGTACACATAAACAAACATATCACAAACATCTGCTTCACCGATAATTTGGACATATCAGTGAGGATCAAAAAGAAACCATAAAGTCTTGAGGATCAAAAAGTAACCAGAAAGTCTAACAACTTTTTAACTAATGCATGAATTTTCATGAATCTTAGGCAAATTGACAGTTAATGTATATTCTAATGCAGCTATTGCAACTATTATGTAACGTGTTACTCCACTGACTTATGCCTAATATTTGCCACCGTAAAACGCACAATTTACCGTCTGAAAAGTATGTGATGTCACATAACTTTGTAACAAGCGACATAACTGGATGACATCAACACAATGCCGTAGCCAATGAATTTTGAGTTACCATAGAGAAAACAAGCGTGTATGTATAATTTTACTTTATATTCCTGGCAATTAAATGGAAAAGCATTAGAATTAAGATCACCATGGTAAGATTTTCAATCTTGGACGGTATATGGTTGGTTTTTCGGTCTGAAATTCTCCGACCCTAAAATCGCTCAAATACCATCCAAGATCGAAAATCTTAGCAGGACTTAACAGGAAATCGTTTACTCTGAATGAGTTCCTTTTTACTCATTCATTTTGAATCTGATGAGTAAATACTCATTGCAGTCAAAAAATTATCTACAGCTATTAGGTTATTTGAGATTATTTAAACTAATCTGCTCTCCTGTATCAAGTAATTTTCAGGGAAAAAGTGCCAATAAAAAAACATTTTGGCCGTGAAATATTTATTTCTCAACCGATTTTCAAAAATAAGGTTTTTTATATTTAGCGCTACAAATTCCAGTTCTAATGATACATAATTTATGTATGTATTATAAAAATCGTTCATGTAAATGTTGAAAAACCTTAGGCTGAAACAAGTCCCCAACAAAAGGTTAAGTTTTTCTGTCGGATTTGCTTTATTTTTCTAATAGACCTGACCCAGGCATAAACATGCCGAGGTATCCTGAACAACTGAACAACTCAGTGGCAATGGCAAGTCAAGGATATTTGAAGGAAAACAGCTGTGAATACTTTTGGTTAATTTGTGAACCTCTCACGTACGTCTTGAACACTGAAGTCCGTACATTGCAACATCATGATAATAACAGACAGTAATAAATATGGTAACAAACATCTCAATGACTTTCACCTTAATACTAACTACATCCTTTACCCAATATGTTTTTTCCAGAAATTTCACCTCTTCACATTTTTTAAGCGAAGTTTAATCAAACAGAATGTATGAAGCTGAATATAAAAGGGAAATCACTCTTACGAAATGATCTTAAAGAAACTAATCCGCTAAATAACGGCAAAATTACGCTACAGAACCGTTTATCAAAGCTCTATCCATGTGTTCAGGTCATATAATAATGTGTACCGTATGTGTCAATTAAAAGTATAGGATTGAATATGCGTAAAATGAATTATGAGTTGGTAACACTCAATTCAACGCTCCAATTTTGGGGTTTGGCCTGGCTGGTTAAAGCAGTTTATATTGTGTTTATATTCTCAAAATATGTAACTTTTATATATATACTTTGTTGTCAGGAGGTTTAGAAATGGTGTACATTATGTTGAACAATTTTGCTTTTGTTACTTTAATATTTCGCACAGTTTTCCAGTTTTTCATCTTTACCGGTCAGACAAATTGAGTAATTATTTAGTAAAATAGGCTGATTCATATGCAATTGCATTTAATTTTATCGCAATAATATAAATGACATACTGTCACAAAATTGTTTTACCGTAATACAGTTTCAACCACTGGAAAATTGTGTGAAACGGGTCAAGTTACAATGCTCGTACATTGTCAGTAATGTAACAACATAAACACACAAAGACCTGTACATTGACATGTACATTGCCAGTAATGTAACAACGTAAACACTCAAAGACATGTACATTGTCAGTAATGTAACAATGTAAACACTCAAAGACATGTACATAGCCAGTGATGTAACAACGTAAACACTCAAAGACCTGTAGATTGTCAGTGATGTAACAACGTAAACACACAAAGACCTGTACATTGTCAGTGATGTAACAACGTAAACACACAAAGACCTGTACATTGTCAGTAATGTAAAAACATAAACACTCAAAGACATGTACATTGTCCGTAATGTAACAACGTAAACACACAAAGACATGTACATTGTCAGTAATGTAAAAACATAAACACTCAAAGACCCATACATTGTCCGTAATGTAACAACGTAAACACTCAAAGACCCATACATTGTCCGTAATGTAACAACGTAAACACTCAAAGACCCATACATTGTCAGTAATGTAACAACGTAAACCCTCAAAGACCTTTAATTAATATAACAAAATATAAACAGTTCCACGACCTATATAAACAGTTCCACGACCTATATAATCGATAATAATTATTAATAACAGGTTGAAACTGGAAACTGAAAAAAAAGGTTTTCAAATGATGATATGTTTTTAACTAAAATGAAGGTTTTCCGTTGTACAAGTCAACCTGACATATAAACAGGTACAGTCAATTCTATTAAAAGACAACCTGGTTTAAGAGACAGAAATTTCAGTTCCCTATTGCATTGTATAAAATTAAAAATGCCCCTTAAGAGACCACATGTATAGTTTGACATCATTTTTTTAACAAAGACTGAATTTGAATAAAAAATAAATTTCCAAATAAAACAATAATTTGGAATCAAAATCATTTTTGAATTGAATCTGAATAAAAGATAAATTTCCAAATAAAACAATAATTTGCAATCAAAATCATTTTTAATTTTTTCAAATCAGAATTACATAACAACAACGTTATTTAATTGCAAAAGTAGTGAGTAGTTTCTAAATGCATCAAAATCTATGATACAGGCATAGAATACACTGATTATCCAACATAATTTCTAGCACAGCTATTATGTAATTCTATTGAACAGGTATGAATATATGCCATGAACATGTATCATTTCATTCTTTAAGCTGAACGGCAAAATTAAGTCCAATATATGACTGGAAAGATCGTAACCCAAGCTTTATTGTGATATAATGCCATATTATGCATATACATGTACACTACTTTTTTACAAAATCTGTGTCCAAATTTGCCCTATTTCGATCCATTTGCTTTGGGAGTATTTTTAGGAATTTCCCACTTTTAATAATAAACCACAAGGAAGACCAATCACAGTTCTTTAGATTGACATCATTATTTTTCCTGTATCCTGATTGGTTAAGCCATAGTCACATGTTAAAGCATGCCACTGTTCCAAATTTCAACTTGCGTAATTTCCCCAAAGCGAAATTTACGTTTATTGACTGAGAATGGGTGCAATCTGGGATCGATAAAAACTATCTGATCAATAGTTTTTAGCTAATCAATTTTATAGCGTTGTAGAGTTGAATTATTTTCCTTTACAGGGACACTTTTAAAATAAGCATCTCGATTTATTAATCCGGTATCATTTTAACTTAATTGCTTGCATATATTAGGCCATAATAAATTAATTGCTAGATTCTCATCCTCTCCCGCCCACGTTTTTTTATGCCGCCCTGGTAATTTTTATTTCTTCAAAAAAAAAAGTCAAAAAAGTCAAAAAAAAGGTAAAAAAATCCTGAAAGTATGAAACACTAATAAAAATATTTTTTCAATCTTGAAAGTACTCAGTAGTATGTTTTACTATTTTTGCCTTGTGTCGAGGCCATTTTCCATTTGTCGTATAAAATAAAAAATAAAAAATAAAATTTCACCCCCAGCCATAACTTTGGATGAGAAACTAGCAATTAATTTATTATAACGTTAGCCTTAAATAAAATGTTGAGTTTTCAATTTGTTTTCGTTATTCTACCATAGGTTTAAATATATTATTGGTTCAATAGAATCAACAATTAGAAATATGCAAAAAAAAAATTTGCTTTTAATATACTATTCTTATAATTAATATTAATGAATGAACAAATGCATGTTATGTTAAAAAACTCAAGATTGCCAAGTGTACCTTTAAGTTAAACATTTTATTTTGAAGGAAAACACTTAAACCTTCTCTGAAAGACAATTCACTACTGCGATAGACATACTAGACAGTTTTTGAAAACAAATGGCAGGAGGTATACAGTACTGGTTCTACCCAGGAAAAATGGGGTGGTCTGTCCCTACCACATAAAATAATCGACCGTCATATATGGCCTAACATGTGCTAAAAATGTCGTCGAAAACTATTCAAACAAAACGTTTTCGGAAATGCATGTCCCTCATTATCACCTGTGTTTAGAGAACATTTTCTCTCTTCCCTTTAGTGATCTCCTAATACAGGTTTGACTTTTATAACTAAATTTAATTACAATTAAAAAGTATTCATAGCGTAGTAATCAAGTGGTATACAGGTTACAGTTGGAAATCTCTAAATGAATTGTTCAGCATCCTTGCTTGAAGTCATCCGATGCAAGACCGACCACAAACAATTGTTGGTTTCCTGTTTCCCTACCTACCCACAAAAAAGGGCCCTACCCAAAACAATTCTAAAAACATTATTTTGTTTTGGCGCTATGTTCAGTATATTTTCTTTAATTTCTTTTTAATAATCGGACATAATTTTCAACATTATTATCGTCATTTAACCTTTTTCAAACAAATCTCATCTAACATGCAATCGCGTGCATGCCCATCAACTCTTCCATGTTAAGAGCGAGGCTCTCCATTTCAGCTTTTCGGCACACTAAATCCCAATTGTAATTGCTAGAATAGTCAAATTTCATTTGAAAACAAAATATTTTCAAAAGCTCATAAAATCTCACTTTTGGATGATTTAAAGTTGGTAGAAATGCACTTGGCCTTTAGTTTTTTTTATAATTTACAGGAAACCAGCCTCTATGTAATTAACAGTAAACCAGCCTCCACTAGATGTTTTCTATGTAATTTACAGTAAACCAGCCTCCATTAGATGTTTTCTATGTAATATACAGTAAACCAGCTTCCACTAGATGTTTTCTATGTAATTTAAGTAAACCAGACTCCACTAGATGTTTTCTATGTAATTTACAGTAAACCAGCCGCCACTAAATGTGTTCTATGTAATTTACAGTAAATCCGCCTCCACTAGATGTTTTCCATGTAATTTACAGTAAATCCGTCTCCACTAGATGTTTTCTATATAATTTACAATAAACCAGCCTCCACTAGAGGTTTTCTACATAATGTACATTAAACCCACCTCCACTAGAGATTTCCTATATAATTACATTACGCCCTTTTCCACCTGATGATTTAGTACGCCATGTTTTATGTATGGGTGGTGGTATTGTCTGTATTATTTACACTTGTAGGAGCTGGCTCATTTACGTAGTCGAGGATCACGCGGTTTGCTTGGCGTAGATACTGCTGCTGCTTGTAGTATATTTTCAACACGCCCTTGATTGTGACGAATGCAACTCCACCCTGTAAGCAGATTGTAATGAAAATATATATGAAAGGGACAAATGACAATGTTGCAGCTGTACTTTATTTGCATCTTTGCAATCACTGAATAATTATTAGAATTCAAAGCAAATGATTTTTACATATAACTAATTGTTAATAATATTGTACCAACAATCTAGTTAAACGTTCCGTAGGACAACAAAGAAACATTGAAATTTCAAAACTGTATTCAAAACTTATTTTGGTCTCTAACTTGAGATCACTTGCCCCGCACCACCTCAGGGGCCTAGAAATCTTTATGTGAGGAAACTACCTAGCTGGCTTCGGAACGTCGGTGGTTCTACCCAGGTGCCCGACCATGTACGAAAATAGCCCGGAGGGGCACCTGGGGTCTTCCTCCACCAATGGAAGCTGGAAAGTCACCAAATGACCTTAGCTGTTGGTGCGACTATAAAATCCAATTCAATTCAAAACTGTATTTAATTTTATGCAAGCAGATTTAAAGCAAAAATGATATTGGATTAATAAATCTAGATGCTAATTATATTATATTATAAGTCTGTATTTACTCAAGCTTAAAGTTAGAGTTATGGTTCTTGTGCTCCACATTTCCTCTCATTGTCCTCTATCCTTGTGTGAAGTTTCATTGCAGTCACATTAGTAGTTTTTGAGTTATGCTCACAATCATTGTAAGTATAAAATGTTGAATGAAGATATAGTTATGGTTCTTGTTCTCTGCACTTCATCTCACTGCTCTCTATTAGTAATTTTTTAGTTTTGCTATGGACAGTAATTATAGGTATAAAATTTAAAGGAAAATTACTCTAATTTGAATGAAGATAAGAATTATGGTTCTTCTGCTCTGCATCCCTTCTCATTTCCCTCTATCAATGTCTGAAGTTTTACTGCAGTCCCATAAGTAATTTTTGAGTTATGGTCTAGACAAGATAACCAGATTGACAGACAAATAGACACATGAAAAAAGTGTCAACTATGTGCTCTCTCTTCATGGAGAAAAAATCCATTTCAATTCAAAGAACTCACCAACAATGTTCGCTGGAAGTTTGAGTTTACGTTACTAAACATGATTTTTCCCACCATGGTTGCTATGGTGGGGAGTACGAGAGCCCCGCACAGTACACGTGTTGCTGATATGGGGTCTGACAGGGGCACCGTCTCAGCAGGGATCCGCATCAAACGAGAGTAATCTGTAAAAAGAAATAAATAGGTGATAAGACATAAGAATCTTAAACCCACCAAAAGGCAACTTTACATAGAATCTCGATTATTTCTGTGAAAAAAGTGAGGTTTGACTAGAGGTTGTTTTTAGTAAAAACAGATGTCTCCCCCACTGGGGAAAGGGCCACAAATCTGCCAAAAATCAATCAACTGGAACACGACAACAATATGCGCAACTAGGCTTGGCAAAGATCATCTCTAATAAGTTTCGCTGAAATCCAGCCTGGGGATAAGAAGAACTAGTCCGGACATGTGTATGAAAGCCTTTAAAGGGCCACAACTCTGCCAAAAATCATTCAACCGGAACACGGCAAAGATATGCGCAACTAGGCAAGGTACTTATCATTCTTGCTAAGTTTCGTTGAAATCCGGCCAGGGATGTGCAACTAGGCTTGGTACTGATCATCCGTGCCAAGTTTTGTTGAAATCCGGCCAGGGGTTCAGGAGAACCGACACACGGTGACGATATGCCTAACTAGGCTTCGTACTGATTATCCTTGCCAAGTGTCATTAAAATCCTGCCAGGGGTTCAGGAGAACAGGTCTGGACACAGTTTGTGTATAAGGGGCCATAGCTATGTCAGCAAGAGCGCCGACTGGAACACAGCATTGATGCGCAACTGGGCTTGGTACTAACCATCCCTGCAAAGTTTTGCTGAAATCCAGTGGTTCGGGAGAACTAGTCTGGACAAAGTTTGGGTAATAAAACTGGACAAAGTTTGGGTAATAAAACTGTTAAAGGACCATAACTCTGCCAAAATTCATTCAATCAGAACACATCGACGACAAATTGCACAACTAGGCTTGGTACTGATCATGCCTGCAAAGTTTCATTAAAATCTGGCAAGGGTTCAAGAGAACTAGTCTGGACAAAGTTTGTGTATTAAAACATTTAAAAGATCATAACTCTGCCAAATACCTTCAACTGGAACACGGCGATGATATGCCTAACTAGGCTTAGTACTGACCATTCTCGCCAAGTTTCGTTGAAGTCCGGCCAGGGGTTCAGGAGAACTAGTCTGGACAAAGTTTGTGTATTAAAACCTTTAAAGGGCCATAACTCTGCAAAAAATCATTCAACCAGAACACAGCAATGATATGTGCAACTAGGCTTGGTACTGATCAAGTTTCGTTGAAATCTGGCCAGTGGTTCAGGAGAACTAGTCCAAACAAAGTTTGTGTATTTAAACTTTAAAGGGCCACAACTCCGCTAAAAATCATTCAATCAGAACACGGTGATGACATGCAGAACTAGGCTTCGGATTAGAAGAACTAGTCTGGACAAAGTCTGTGTATGCAAACCTTTAAAGGGCCACAACTCTGCCAAAAAACATTAGAACTAGTCTGGTCAAAGTTTGTGACATACAGACGACAGACAGACAACACAAAAAGAAATATGTCTCCCCTCCACAAAGCAATTACTTAATTCAGTAAGCAAACACTTACTCTTTTGTTTACAAATAATAGTCTCATATATTTTAAAACTAGAACTGTGTCTACTGATATACCCTTGCTGGGACCACGGACAGACTGATTCCAGTAACCCCACCTACCACCACACCACCCCACCACCTTAACTGTGTTTACTCTAATTTGAATGAAGATATATTTATGGTTCTTGTGCTCTTTTCCCCTTATCATTGTGTGATGTTTCATTGCAGTCCGATAAGTAGTTATTGAGTAATGTTCCGCACAAGATTTGTAAGTATAAAATTACAAAGGGCAATAACTCTAATTTGAATGAAGCTAGAGTGTTATGGTTCTAGTGCTCTGCAGTTTCTCTCATTGCCCTCTTATCATTGTGTGAAGATTAATTGCATTGCTGTTATTAGTTTTCGAGTTCTGCTCTGGACAGTATAAGTATAAAATTACAAAGGGCAATTTAACTCTAATTTGAAAGAAGAAATAGTTAAGTTTTTTGTGCTCTGCACTCCCTCTCATTGCCCTACATCACTGAAAGTTACATTGCAGGCCCTTTAGTAGTTTTTGAAAATTATATTACTATTACAAAGGGCAATAACTTTATTTGAATGAAGATTGAGGTATGGTTCTTGTACTCTGCACTTCCTCTCATTGTCCTCTATCATTGTGAAAAGTTTTATTGCATTCCCATTAGTAGTTTTTTCAGTTATGCTCCGAACAAGAATTGTAATTATAAAATTATAAAGGGCAATAACGCTAATTTGAAAGAAGAAAGAGTTATCATTCTTGTGCTCTGCACTTCCTCTCATTGTCCTCTATCATTGTGATAAGTTTCATTGCAGTCCCATTAGTAGATTTTAGTTAAGCTCAGACAGAAATTATAACATTACAAAGAGCAATAACTATAGTTTGGAATGAAGATAGAGTTATGGTTCTTGTGCAGTAATGTTGGTGACCCATCACAAATTCCCACGTCAGCCTTAATGTGTTCAGACACAAAAAAATGTATATATGGTAATACAGTTTCCAAATTATGACCCAAGTGCTATGTCCCCAAGGTTGGGGATGGACCATAGGGTCCATGTGAAAGGACACCAACCCCTGGCCAATGTTGGTTGGATGGTTATATTCGTCCATTCATGCCCAGTAAGTATATATAATATGGTTATTGGGTGTGGATCTCAACGGACCCCGGGTCCAATGCTGGTTGAATGATTGTATCCGTATGTTTCTCAATAAATCAAAACAAAATAGTGTGTGGAATTTGCAAAAACTTGAATTCATAATTAAAGAGATCTATATTTTTACATAAGAAGCACTATATGAGAAGCATTTTTCAGTAAAACAAGGGTCATAACTCTGGTGTTACTGATTTAGCTGTTTTCAAACTCGTTCAAGCTTTCATTGATATAAACACACTGACAAAGTTTGGTAAAGATCAAATTAAAAATGAAGACCATATCGCGTAAACAAGTCAAAAGTTAATGAACGACTGATGGACAGACGACGAACAACTCGCCATCACATAAGCTCTGCTGGGCTATGGCCAGTAGAGCTATGCTGGATCTGTTATGTAGTGTGAGCTCAACACTAGACCAATATGAATATAATTCAAAGCATGTAAATTGGAAAAAATAACAACACATATTTTTGGAACATGTCTGTATCAAAATTAACTGAAACAACTTCGAACAAAAAATACACAAACTTTTTAAAATTATACAAACCAATTTTTTCTTTTCCTACCAATGGAAGAATAAAGATATACCTAAAACAAGCAATACATGTTTATAGATTCCATGATAATTAACATTTTATAAACTGCAGAAATTAAATCTCTTTTATGAAGCAAGACATAGCAAGTAAGTATAACAACTGTTATGATGTTTGCAGGGTCTTCCACAGAAATAATTTAAGGGATAGGCGAAATTAAATTTGAATATCATCGGTGGGTGTGCGAGGGAGTTACCCTTCGAGTGACCAATATTTTTATGGATCATGATTTATTTAGATGCAATATGAAGTATATTTCAACTGTAACTGAAAGGATTTTTAAGATGTATAGCCTACAAGGAGCTATTTATAGACAAGTATAATGCATTTTGCAGGTTTATTGGTGTTAAGGGATAGGGCAGAGAGATTAAAGGACAGGGGGTCAATTAAGGAGTAGGGGGAAATTAGATTTTAGAATTAAGGGATAGGGGGAATATGCTCTTAAATGGCCTGTGGAAGACCCTGGTTTGTATCCATCTGTTCATGCTTGGTAAGGGTATATATGGTTACAGGGTGGGAATCTCAACAGTTTCCAGGGGCTATTTGCCCAGGGGTACGGTCGGACTCCAGAGCCAATGCTGGTTGGGTGGTTATATCCGTCTTTTCATGCTCAGCGAGTGTATAATTTTGGTTTTAGAGAGGAAAAAAAGGAAGGTTTTACCCTATATACAGTAAATCTACGTAAAACATGTGACCCCTTGGGTGGGACCAAATTTGACTCCATGGTCTCGATTTGTACAAAACTTGATAGAGAGCCATAAGCTTATGGTATATGCGAAATATTAGACCTCTAGCTCAAGTAGTTTCAGAAAAAAAGATATTTTAAAGATTTTCCTTTATAACTCAATGTAAAATTGTGACCCCTGGGGTGGGGTCAGATCTGACCCCAGGGTCACCTTTTGAAAAAAAGTTGGTAGAGGACCATAAGCTTATGGTTCATGCAAAATATAAAACCTCTGTCTCTTGTAGTTTCAGAGACAAATATTTGTTAGAAGATTTTCCTATATAACTCTATGTAAAACTGTCTCTCTGGGGCAGGGCCAGATTGGACCAAGGGGTCACCATTTGAACAAACTTGGTAGAGAACCATAAGTTGATGTAACATGCAATATATGAGAACTCTATGCCTTATGGTTTTGGAAAAGAAGATTTTTCAAGCTTTTCCCTACAAGTCTATGTGTAAAATCTCCATATCCAAAATTTGAATACCCAGAGCATGGCCATTTATGACCCCGGGGACTTCATATGAAAAAAATTGATAGCCTAGACATTGGCAATCATTTATAAAGAAAAAGTGTTGAAATCTGTTCAGCGGTTCTTGAGAAGAAGACTTTTGAAGGTTTTGACATTTTATGGTAACGGCGGCCTTCATAGATGTCACTTTCAACTAATTTTATCAAACTTGAAAGCCATTGACCTCAGCATCATCCATGTAAAGTTTGGTCAAACATCGTCCTAGCAGTTTATGAGAAATTGTTTAAGCAAAAGTTAACGGACAACATACACAACATGGTCACAATATAACTCACTTTGAAACTTTGGCTCAGGTAAGCTAAAGATATATATTTTACAATAAAGAGGGGTTAGAAGTTCCTACTAGTATAAATGACTCACACCTACATCTCATGAACTTACCACTTGGGAAAAAATAATTTAGGAGTGGCAATTTTGATGAGTGTTTTCTCCACAAGCGTAGAATATAGTCCTCCCAGCGCACCATCTTGCCCAGTATCAACATTATGGGTATGGTCGGCAGACCGATCAACAGGAACAATGGATCAGCACGCTGCATCACATTCAGACCATCCTGATGACCAAGAACCTGTAAATTAAAGGCATATACAGTTTTGAAAAGCTGAAGCAAAGAGTGGTGTGGCATGAAGCATATATAATAGGTGTCACCTGACATAAAGAATACAGAGTGGTGAGATCTGAAACATAGAGTGTGACCTAATGCATACAGAAGAGAGACCTGAAGAGCAAGCATAGAGTGGTGAGACTTGGATCATAGAGCAGTGACACCTGAACTATTCATGTGTCAGACCTGTGAGAATTACAAAGGGCAATAACCCTAATTTGAATGAAGACAGAGTTACAGTTCTTGCATTCTGCACTTCCTCTTATTGCCCTCTATCATTGTTTGGTTTCATTGCACCCCATAAGTAGATTTGAAGTTATGCTCCAGGCAAGAATTCTTAATATAAAACTACAAAGGGCAATAACTTTAATTTGAATGAAGACAGAGTTACGGTTCTTGCATTCTGCACTTCCTCTCATTGCCCTCTATCATTGTTTGAAGTTCATTGCAGCCCCATAAGTAGTTTTGAAGTTATGCTCCGGACAAGAATTCTTAGTATAAATCTATAAAGGGCAATAACTCTAATTTGAATGAAGACAGAGTTACGGTTCTTGAATTCTGCACTTCCTCTCATTGCCCTCTATCATTGTTTGACGTTTCATTGCAGCCCCATAAGTAGTTTTGAAGTTATGCTCCGGACAAGAATTCTTAGTATAAAAAGGGCATTAACTCTGATTGTTTGTTTGGCATTTCACGTCATTTTCAACACATGTAAGATTTTTTTGTGGTGAAGGCAGACCACCCACTTTTCCTCAGTAGAACCAGTACTGTACACCTCCTGCCATCCGTAAGAATCGACACTTTCTCACTTTACAAGTTTTAATTTGAATGAAGACAGAGTTACAATTGTAACAATAACTTAAATTTGAATGAAAATAGAGTTATGGTAATTGTGCTCTATCATTGTGTGAAATTTCATTGCAGTCCTATAAGTAGTTTTGAAGTTAAGCTCCGGACAAAAATGGGAAGGACAGACGGACAAAGCGGCCATATATATATAACATATTAAAAATATTTGAAAAACCTGGTTGGCATATAAACCCCTTCTTTAGGAAAAGCGGGTCCTTTCTCCAAATGGTACATTGTTCATCCAAGTAAAAAAATAAAAATAAATTAAGAAATAATATGTACCTGTGTTTTATCGGTGAATAAAATACAGCTAGGAGTTCGGATGCGTAGTAATTAAATCACGAGTGCGTTAGCACGAGTGATTTAAATTATTCGCATCCGAACGACTAACTGTATTTTATTCACCGATAAAATACAGGTACGTATTTATTATTTCGATTCGAACACAACAATAACCCCATTGATTACGCTATTGTTGGGGCACTATATATTATCTCGGAGGTCAAGGTAATCAGGCTGCTATGTTTACAGGCTGTTCCATTGGGCGCCCCCGTATGCAAAGTTCTGCGTTTCAATACACTATTAGTCACGTGACAAACAAGTCATTGCTTACGTCATATAGCTTGCACTGTATGACGTCAAACGTTCTCACTTGTTCAAGATGCTTATTAAAGTTATACGTGTACTGATGCATATGATGGGTTTATATCGGGGTGTGCATGGTTTGGGAGCATGGCAAGTTTGTTGTAATTAACATTTCATTAAAATTACTGTTGAGTTTGTCTTCGTGGCGTATATTTACCAAGTGACGTCATATAACGTGCGCTTCCAACAGATGAAATATACGCGGGGAATAAATGGAACAGCTGTATTTTTGTTATTTTTATAGCTTTTGATGGAATTCCTATCTTGCCATTCAGTTTCATTTTGTGTGGATGATTATTTTGCGCGAAAACGACGTCGACGTCGGATGACGTCATTAAAAACATCAAGCAATTTTCTGAAGTTTGTTTACCATTCGATTACGTTAAAAACAGTGGGTGAGTGACCATTTGAATTATTTTATCAATTTTTGCCATAAAAGGTTGTAAAAAAACTCGTATTTTTTGTTGACACTATAGGAAGTATTCCGTTATTTTTATTTGAAAGTAGTTCCTTATTTCTATTTCGCGGCTCTTAGCAAGCACGAGCAAAAGTTCCCGTGCAATATCAATGCGTGCAATATCGTGGAATATTGCACGCTTAGCTCAATGCAAACTAAACGGGACAATATGAAAGTATACAATAAAGATGCATATTACATTTATATCTATACGGCTTTTTTTTTTTAAATTTGTTTTGAGATATTATCAATATTAAATGGCTGGTTATATAAATGTACAGAGGATCGGATGCAAAATAATGGTGCTAGAGTGTTGACAAGGAAAAATATTGGATTTTTCATTAAATCAAGGGCAATAACTTTGATGTTTATTATCCGATATTGGTCGTTTTCAAATACGTCTGAGATTTTATCGATAATAAAGGGCCTTAACTCTGCTAAAAATCATTTAACCAGAACACAGCAATGATATGCACAACTAGGCTTGGTACTCATTATCCCTGCCAAGATTCGTTGAAATCTGGCCAGAGTTCAGAACAGACTAGTCCGGACAAAGTTTGTGTATTAAAACCTTTAAAGGGCCATAACTCCGCCAAAAATCATTCAATCGGAACATGGCAGTGACCTGCACAACTAAGCTTGATACTGATCATTCTTGTCAAGTTTCGTTGAAGTCCGGCCAGGTGTTCAGAACAAGTCCAGAAGAAGTGTGTGTATCAAAAACCTTTAAAGGGCCATAACTCCCCAAAAAATCTGTCAACTTGAAGATGACGACTGAAGATGGAAGATGACAATATACACAATTAGGCTTGGTACTGATCATCTCTGCAAATTTTCGTTGAAATCCGGTCAGGGTTTCAGAAGAACTAGTCCAGACAAAGTTTGTGTATTAAAACCTTTAAAGGGTCATAACTCTGCCAAAAATTAATCAACCGGAACACAGCGATGACATGCACAACAAGACCTGTTACTGACTATCCCTAAACAGTTTTGTTGAAATCCGGTCAGCGGTTCAAGAGAACTAGTCCAGAAAAAGTGTGTATTAAAACCTTTAAAGGACCATAACTGCCAAAATCATTTAACCAGAACATGGTGACGATAATGTACAACTAGCTAGGCTTGGTACTGGTCATGCCTGCAAAGTTTCATTGAATCCATCCAAATGAAGGTCCTATCATCTTAATGAGGCGAAATACCTTTTTTTTAACTAAATCAAGGGCCATAAGTCCAGTGTTAATAGTATGATTTGGTTGGTTTTCAAACTTGTCCAAGCTTTCATTGATAGTAACAATCTGGGAAGTGAGGTAAAGATCAGATGAAAAATAAAGGTCCTATCATTTTAAAGAGGCAAAATACAGCATTTTTAACTAAATCTAGGGCCATAACTGGTGTTAGTGTTCCGATCTGGCTGTTTTTCGAACTTGACTGAGCTTTCATCAATATCAACAACTGGCAAAGCTGGTAAAGGTAGAATGCAAAATGGAGGCGCTAAAGAAGACAAAATATAGCTATTTTTGTTAATTCAAGGGCAATAACTCTGCTGTTACTGGTCCGATCTGGCTGGTTTACAAACTCGTCTGAGCTTTCATTGATATTAATAATCTGTTAAAGAAGATCAGATGAAAAATGAAGGTGCTAGAGTGTTGACATCAAAAAGTTAATGGACGACGGACGGACAACAGACAAATGACCATGGCATAAGCCCTACAGTACTGGCCTGGTTGATTCATCAAGTTTTCCAGATCAAACTATTTCATTAACAGTAATACCATAAGGCCTAGTTCAGTGAATATGCACGATGAATACAATTACATGCATTTGGATAGACACCCATAATTCGCCTCGTACAGATTGTCTGAAAAAATCCTTACAAATTAATATTTTGCCTAGGAGTTACCTTTGTTCATTGCAGGCACTAGGAGCTGGTGTTTCGAGCCTGAGTGCTAGTCTGAGAGTCTTTGTTTGTTTAAATGGTGTTTTACATAATCTTTAGCACACATGTATTAGGCAATGTATGACAGTTGATTTTTTTGTGGTATAGAGACCACCCTATTTTTCCTGAGTAGAACCAGTACTGTTGACCTCCCGCCATCCATAATTATCACCACTTTCTCACTTGATAAGTCGAGCTCCCAGTAGGATTCGAAACCGCAGCAGTGAGAGGCAAGAAACATTTAGACGCAGCATCTTTACTATCCAGGCCACATTGTCACAAATTACAAAAAAAAACTTACAATTTTTAAAAATATATATACTATTTTGCCTAGGAGTTATTTGTTGCTAGGAACTGAGGTTTCGAGCCTGAGGGCTAGTCTAGCAGTCTGAATTAGGATCAGTCTGGAGTTGCATTAGCCCCACAAGTTGATCTTTATGATTCAATGTTGAGCTGTTTAGCTGGTATGATTTATTTTTATTTACAATATTGAAGTTACAAATACACCAATGTTTATAACACTTAAATGTCAGTATGGCATTTATAAACATTTCTGACTATTACCTTGTTATTTTAAAAATTATTTGTCATGATTTTGCAAAATATAGATCCAAATATCAATATAATATTTATACATGGCCCTGATCATGGATATCCAAGACATGGATCAATATGCATGTATAGCAGATGTTGTTATGTTGATATCATGCCTATTGATGTATTTTAACACTGTAAAGACTAGGCTCATACATATTCAATGTGCTGACATTGTAATTATACACTGAATATGCATTGCTTATTACCTGAACTATAGATTGTTCAATATTGCATGTATAATTTTAATTATTATCCCAGGTACATATACTCTGACAGTCAAAAAAGAAAGCATTCACATCTATTTTTGGAAATAATCAAAATGTTGTAATGACAATATTGGCAAAACATTAAAATATAAAAAATGCATGCATTAATAAAGAAGTGATACCTTAATTTGTGTGAAAAGTCCCTTCACTTGGACATAACTGCACTCCCAAACCCTTGATTTGGAGCTGGTGCTCCTTTAAAAGGAAACTTTTGACTGGAGATGACTTCACTCCCTCCCTTAACAGGAAACCCTTGATTTGGAACTGGTGCTCCCTTAACATGAAACTCCTGACTGGACATGACTTCACTCCCTTAACAGGGAACCCTTGATTTGGAGCTGGTGCTCCCTTAACAGGAAACTCTTGACTGGACATGACTTCACTCCCTCCCTTAACAGGAAACCCTTGATTTGGAACTGGTGCTCCCTTAACAGGAAACTCTTGACTAGAGATGACTTCACTCCCTCCCTTAACAGGAAACCCTTGATTTGGAACTGGTGCTCCCTTAACAGAAAGCTCTTGAAAGGACATTACTTCACTCCCTCCCCTAACAGGAAACCCTTGATTTGGAACTGGTGCTCCCTTAGCAGGAAACTCTTGACTGGACATGACTTCACTCCCTCCCTTAACAGGAAACCCTTGATTTGGAACTGGTGCTCCCTTAACAGGCAACTCTTGATTGGACATGATTTCACTCCCTCCTTAACAGGAAACCCTTGAATTGGACCTGGACATGACCCCACTCTATAACAGGAAACCCTAGTGGATGTGGGGGTGGTGGTGGGGGGTAGGAGGTGGTGGGGATGGGGGATGTGTGAAAAGAATCACTAATGTGGCAACAAGATGCAATGTTAAACTTTCCTTGTACTTAACAGGCACAATGATGTATTTACCCTGTTAAAAATATGTGATTCCTTGTACTTAACAGGTAATGACCTAGCACAAGGATGTATTTACCCTGTTGAAAATATTTGATTCCTTGTACTTAATAGGTAATGACCTAGCACAATGATGTATTTACCCTGTTGAAAATATCTGATTCCATGTACTTAACAGGTTATGACCTAGCACAAGGATGTATTTACCCTGTTGAAAATATTTGATTCCTTGTACTTAATAGGTAATGACCTAGCACAATGATGTATTTACCCTGTTGAAAATATCTGATTCCATGTACTTAACAGGTAATGACCTAGCACAATGATGTATTTACCCTGTTGAAAATATTTGATTCCTTGTACTTAACAGGTAATGACCTAGCACAATGGTGTATTTACCCTGTTGAAAATATTTGATTCCTTGTACTTAATAGGTAATGACCTAGCACAATGATGTATTTACCCTGTTGAAAATATCTGATTCCATGTACTTAACAGGTAATGACCTAGCACAATGATTTACCCTGTTGAAAATATTTGATTCCTTGTACTAAACAGGTAATGACCTAGCACAATGATGTATTTACCCTGTTGAAAATACTTGATTCCTTGTACTTAACAGGTAATGACCTAGCACAAGGATACTTGATTCCTTGTACTTAACAGGTAATGACCTAGCACAATGATGTATTTACCCTGTTGAAAATATCTCATTCCTTGTACGTAACAGGTAATACATAGAGAATACCATGTTAGTGCCTGATCTCATCCAGTTTATCAGGTGAGGCTGAGAAAAAAATGAAGCCCGAGGCTGTGCGGGCTCCATTTTTTTCGTGCCGAACCTGATAAACTGGATACGCTCAGGCACTAACATGATATTCTATTTATCATGTTGATCGTTTAAAATCCTTTAATTTACCTTTTTTTCCATTTTTTCCCGTTCGAACATACCCAGACGTCATCAAATATACCCTGACTTCATCAAAAGAGTGCTGACGTCATCAAAAGAAGTGTACCTGACGGGATAGGAACGTAACTGCCGAGATAAAGTTTTATCTCAGACACCCTGTTTCTCCACAGAATTATGCAGATCGACATGATAAATCACTGTGCTAGGTCACTACCTTTTAAGTACAACTAAAGTTAATCAAATTGATTCTATATTATTATTTGGTAGTTTACAGCTTTTACATGTGTATGACATTGATTTAAGTCCTAGAACATCCATAAGATATTCGTTATAAACAAATCTCTTTCCGAGGCATATTGATTACATATACTAGATTACATATACTAGTATAACGACAGACCATTAACTGGCCGGTCAATACACATGCTGCAAAAGTCTGAATGACACTCTAGAGAAATGATTAGGTGTAAGTTGTCAATTTTCAATTAGGCCACAAGAATTGGATCCTGGGGTATTGTCTTACTTCAATAAACAATCAATAAACAGCCCACCATGAATTCTTATGGGATTTTGGTAATTGATGGGACTTGATATTGGTTCAAATAGCTACAAGATTATCAGTAACAGTTAAAAACTAAAGGTGAATTATATTTTGTAAGATTGTACAAAACAATTACAAAACTAACGAAAAACAAACTTGATAGAGGGAACAAAAAAAAATGCACATACAACTTCGTTATAACCAAACAAATGTTTTTTGCAGATGCTGTTTTTTTACCCCTTAACCCGCTAAGCACGACTATAATAGTCTTTGCGTCCATTGTAAACCCAGATCAGCCTGTGAGTAACCCGTAGGCTGATCAGGGTTTACAATGTCTGCATATTCTCCTAACTAAATCAACTCCTATCTGGTGGTCATCTTGAATGTAGAATTTTTATGAAATTAATTAGAATTTTTGAGCCGAAGTGGACCCCGAGTTGTATCGGATACATTCCACTGTTAAAATTCAATTTTTCAATATCAGCTATACTTTGTACTTTGTTAACATATTGTTAGGACACATAAACAAGCCAACATAGAGAACCATCATTTTTTATGGGGGTTTTTTTTCTTCAATTTTTTTTTTAATTTCTTGAGGACCACAATAAGTCAGTGGATGGCAATATCAAATTGATTCTGAAACGTGGTTGGAGGATTCTCGGATACATGGAACCAACCAGTTTACATCCCTATCTGGTAGACGAGGTGAGGAATAGTGTCCTCAGGAACAGTCAGACTTAAATCCTAACTTCGGATTCCACGACTTCCATGCTATCCACTGAGCAACGCCTGAATCCCCGTTTTAGTGTTTACATTACTTTTTCAACCAATCAGTACCTCAGATTTTCAAATAATTGCACCAATTATTCAGTTAGATTTTACTACAAAAGTTTTTCACGATTAGGAGAGTGACCTAAGAGGCTATGAAGAGAAATCTTCACTATTAAGAAACCGCGGTCGGTCACTCTGCTCCATCCCTTTTGGTTTCTTAATGGTGAAGATTTCTCTTCATAGCCTCTATCCTATACTTAGACAAGAATGCTTTTAATTACAAGTTGTGTTCTCCATTTATAAAGATGACTATTTCCTTTATCAAATTGCTTTTATAAACAAATTAATACCGATTTCTGAGAAATCATATCAAATCTTCCAGTCAGTTTGAACATAAACTCTCAATTTCTCATCTCTAGATACACTAATAACCCTCTTAGAAAATGAGTTTGTGATCTCTTGTATACAGAATTGACACATCAAATGAGTTTTGGATAACAAAATCAATGTATTTAGTATTCCTGCGCTTCCACAAACAACTTTATAGTAATATTAATGCATCAATATTTGCTTCTACCCTCAAATGTATTCCCTGATTATGATGTGAAAGGGGTATAGATTAAGTCAGATAATGAGTTTATTCTAGCCCTAATAGCTTCCCTACTCTCGGCCATCAATCAATACCATACTTTTTTAATTTGAGAAACAGATTTAGGTTTTTATTTAAAGAATAATGTAAATATTGACATAAAAACTAATATCTTTGGGCCAGTTTACAGAACAATAGATATTAAATTTTGTATCATATTGATTCAGTTATTGGAAATCATTATCAGTGTTTGGCTAAGGATGGATCTGATTGCCGAGTTTGTTTCTGTTTTTTTACACTTTTATTACTGTGATTAAATCTTTGATAATGTTTATTACTGACAAATTTATGTTGTTCGTAGATTATTGACATATATGGTGTGTTGGAGAAATGATTATGTGCCCCGGCAGGCCGTCTCAAGGACGACTGCAATCTGCAATCTCATACACCAAGAAATGGCTTCATTTAAAGAAATCAAATTTAAAAAAATATATATGCAAAACATGAATTTGACTCATGAATTATTTCTCTATTTTTTTTTCTACCCAAATTTGGTAAGAAAAAAAGATCATTAAACATTTTAAAATAATCAAGATTATAGGTAAATGTTTAAGAAATGTGGGAAATGCATTTTTTTTAATTTAGTTATAATTTAAACAAAGCCCTTCCAGATTGTCAAAAGATGCAGAAGATTAATCTCATACATCAGCTAAACGCTTCATTTTATCAGAAATGTAGGATACAAAGCTAACAATAAAATGTATGTTTTGTTGCATTTATTGTTGTTTTTTGGTGTAAAAGTATTATTGTTTTGAGTAAAAAGTCTATATAAATTAAAATATGGTTCACATCTGTACAATGCCTATGTTAGGCCATAATAAATTAAATTGCTAGATTATCATCCCAGCCTGCCCCCGTTTTTTTATGCCGCCCTGGCAATATATATTGAGGCAATATTCCATCTGTCATATAAAATAATATTTCACCCCACCCCCATTACGCCCCATACATCCCATTAACACATTGTGTTCGGTTATATTGGGACATCAACCTCAGAGGGAGATGAGATGAAGGATGAAGTTACCCATCAGACACGCCTCCGCCAGGGAGCGAACCCACGCAGAACAGAGGTCTTATCCACTGATCTCCCGAGGTCGCTGCTTGAAGAAAATGGAGTGGGGAGCAGATTTGAGGGTGTTCTTGGGCAAGATACTTTCCCTTAACCGCATCTGTCAGACAGGGGCATAAATCGGACGGCCCCGTGTTTTGCAGTCTATCATTCCAAGCATGTTAAAGTATTGTAAAATATTAATAGGAATCTATTTGTTAGTAACAGTAGGGCAGGTTCCCTCATTCCTATGTATTGCCTTTTCTCTGGCTCTAAATAACATGTGAGGATTAGCCGTTAAACAACATTCAATTGAAGAAAGGGTCACACATTTAAAGGTACTTTACTCCATGAGATTATGTAGAGCAATCTTCTTAAAGTATTGACACTCAGCTGGACATCGTTTAAGACTAAAACTTCAAGGGAGCAAATACGGTACACGCCAAGTCTGAAGCGGGTATTAAATAAAAGATCAGCACAAAGTCGCAGCTCCATGCAGTGCAAGTCAGTGCCTGACATCTGTCCAAATAATTCACGTCTTGGCAATTTGGCAACCTATGTAACAGCAAGTACAACTTATTGTTTTTTGTAGGTTTCCTCATTTCTTGAACATCACTTAGAGGGACTGGAGGCGACGATGATCATTGTATGACCATCCCTTATTTTATTGACAAATAACTTGCCATGTTAACCCTTAGGCTGCTATGAATGTATAATGGACTGTCCTTTCTTTGAATTTGGGACCATGCCATTTATGATACAAAGGGGTGTTTTGGTTAAATGACTGATGAGCAGCAAGACAGTGTAAACCCTGATCAGCCTAAGAGTTAAAATACTGTATTTAACCCACTATTGTTCCCTAGTTAATGCTTAGTAAATTCTGTATTTTTTTCATAAATCGATGCAGTAAAAAATTATTCCCCAAACATTTTGCAATAATAAAATATCCCTTTAGTTAGACTTACTCAGTTTTGCTATTAATTCAGTTACAGAATTTAATAAAAGTACACAGTCCTATAAAAGCACTAGCTAGCTATCTTATTACATTATTCAATTTGTGTGGCTAAATATTACTTGACAAATGTTTTTTGGCTTCTAAAGGACAACACTAAAGGGGCACCTGGGGTCTTCCTCCACCAATGGAAGCTGGAAAGTCGCCATATGACCTTAGCTGTTGGTGCGACTATAAAATCCAATTCAATCAATCTAAAGGACAACAACGATTCAAAGTAATATTTTATTATACGCAAATTCACTAATGTTTTTATTGTTAACTTTATTGTTTTCGATTCATATAAATTGTTGGATTAATTTTTTTTCATTGTAATTGTGTTATTTCTGTTTGTTTGTTTGTCTGATTTGTGTTTTATGTCATTTTTAGAAGATGTTACACCATATATGATGGCAGACCACACTGTTTTTCCTTGGTATAACCAGTACTGTATACCTCCTGCCATCCGTAAGAACTGACAATTCTGTACAAGTTGAGCACTTGATTGAATTTGTGGATGATTATTTAATGTTGACTACAGACATCATTAAAAACATCAAGCGATTTTCTGAAGATTTCTGATTATCGATTAGCATTAAAATCTGTAGATGACTGAATCAATTCAAATATTTCTTTCCCCTGAACTTGGAAAAATCATGTGATTTCTATGTTGACACTAGCCACATTTCCGTTTCTTTACAGTTGGATGTTGTTCCTTACCAACTTGGAATATGAAGGCCTTGCTCCTGAGCAATATCATAAAATATTGCTTTCAAAATAAACTCAATCATAAGTCAACTTAACAATATGGAAGTATACAATAAGAACTAGAACAAGTCGATGGCACGCCACTGTATATCCTCACACTTTGTAATTAGTGGCATTTATTCACACTTGAGACAGCGATAGAACAGTGAAAGTTTAAAATTTGTATTGCAAACTGAACAGCAGGATGAAACAAACATAAGATATTGACTAAGTTTTATATTTTTACTCCTCCCCACCACCCAAGATGACACTCGGGTCTTTTTTATTTGCGTCAGTGCACTCCTCTTGCAATGGCATTCAATTCGATATGCAGCTTGACCACATAAGGAAAAGAATATTTTTGACACCGCCTACCCTACCAAGTCAAGAACTCAGTACATGATCCAGGGGGCCCTCACAAAAAACATAATATATATATTTACCATTGAGGCAACAACAATACATTAGAAAATCTCACATTCCTACATGTTTAAGGAGTATTGAAATTTATGTAAAACCACCCAAACCTGCCTAGAGAGTACGAAAAATGTTAATACCAGATCGATTCTAGGGTTGGAAAGGCGATGTGTGTGATGACGTTTTGTGGGTAATCTTAAAAAAAGTATGAAAGGAGAATTTGGAAATTCGCCAAACACGATAAATATGAAAAATATTGCTTTCTCGGGAGTTGGTGAGGGGATGATTGGTGGTATCATGTAGTCTATCAAAGACTTAATGGCTAACATGCTAGCTACATTCCCGCCCCTCAGTCCCGGGGTTGACAGGAAATGTCAACAGTTACGAAACTTGGAGCCGATTCAAAGATGGTATGCATAGTGACTGTGAACATCGAACTTTCAATCTTGTATTTTCATACCATTCCGTGACCAGCTGCGTATCATTCAGTTTCTAAGAAAAAAGCTTTGCCCTAAATGAGAATACAATGGCGAAATAAACAAAATGAAACTTGGTTGGGAGCAGAGGTTATGAGGCCTTGCATATCACATGTACAGTCAAAAGACTAAATTAAAAATGGCGGTCAACATAATTCTAAAGGATGATTAAACAATACGTCAGCACCTTTAAAGCCTTATTCGAAATTAAAGTTAGGAAACAAAAGTATTTGAGAAAGTACCACCGATATCTGGAAATAAATATCAGGCTCAGCGATCTCCAAAGATTCGAATGAAATAACAGTTCTGATTACAAGCATGGGAGACGTTTTACAACCACACTGTAATGTGTAAACAAATGTCGGATTCCTATGAAGTCAGCTATTTAAAAAAAAATCACACGTTAACTGCATCCCACTGGACGCTATGAACAACATTTCAAGGGTCCACAATATTTTACGCGTACAGGACGCACAAGTCTGCGTCCTGTAAAACCCTAATTATCGCCTATTTTATGGTAAAAAGTGCATGGATAATTAATGGTTTATGTATAACAAAATATCATCCATTCAGCAAGTTAACCATAAACTTCCAAATTGCCTCCAGTCCCTTTGAACAATTACTATATTTAAATGGCTCTAGGGCAGAGATCATTAAACCATAAAAGTGAAAAAAAATAGATAACCTTGAAATTAAAATATAACGGTCAATAAAAGTTCAAACTCAAGACCAAGTCAAATAGCCAACTGCTCAAGAATAGCTGCCATTCCTAAAGGCACAGGACTTCGCTGTTAGTCTTAGTGACATGCATACATATTTCTGTTTACTCTGATGTTCAACTAAACGCTCAGTTTTTGAAGAAAAAGCTTAGGCCAAAAAAAAAAAATACCTGTGTTTCCGGTGGCCCGACCGACCCTATTTTTAAGGGTCCGACCCTAAAACTTTTTATGAAAAAAAAATTAAAAAAGAAAAAATTAAAAAAAAAAAAAAATGTTCTGAACAATGATTTATCACAATATATCCAGGTAAACTGACATCACAGAGAAACTTTCAGTTATATCATCAACTTGTATGGGGTTTATGAGATAAATACATGTAGAATCTCACAATATTTTGCTCCAAAAAAAAAAGAAAGAAAAAAAGAAAAAAAAATATGCCTACCGACCGACCCTATTTTTTTAGAGCATGCAATAGGAAACATATTTATTTTATTTTTTTGGCCTTAGAAAAATAGAATGAATTAATGGTGTTTTACAGCACGTCGACACATAAATAGGTCATATTGTGCGCAAAAATTGATTAAAGATGAAGAAATGAAGTAGTAAATAGACACATATTTTATTAAAATGACCATTTTGGTGAACAATCAACATTTAATTACAAGACAGTACCTTTGTTGAAATTTTGCAATGAAAATAATAATAAAGGAAATGTGTCCATTTGACATGAAAGTCTGAATGGAGTAACCAATAACTTGAATGTAAAACTTTAATTTGAATCAAGGAGATGCCAATAGTATGTTGCTGTCAGGCAGTGTGTAGGATGTAAGTGTTTTAAATTTGGAAAGCAGTCTGGCAGTTGTGTGAGAAGTTGACTAAAAGAACAATGTAGGTCAAGGTCATTCACAATGACCTACTGATGGAAGGAACGAATCTCTGTCAATGTGATCTGTGTATGAAGTTTGAAAGTTGTAGGACTGTTGGCATTTGAGTTATGTAGTTAATCAATAATTTGATGAATCTAAAACTTTAATATTAAGTGTGAAAAGTAGGTGATGTCATTAATATTGACCTACCTTTGGCAGGAACATACTGCTGTCACGTAAAAGTAAACACACGTGAAGTTTTGGAGCTCTACATTTCTGGGGTCTGAGAAAGGACAACAAGGGTCGGACGAGAGTAATACTACCACCGTCTGCTCCAATTTGGCAAAATACTTAAAAAATTGGCTAACATAATAAACATCCATCCATCCATACATACAGTATATACAGGGAACAGAATGAACATTGTTTTTATAAAGTAAAGTTGTTGGAACAGATGAAATTGTCCAGAAGCATTTGAGCATCTTCTCATAAAGCTTACAAATGTACATAGGTCACAGGTCAAAGGAGGTTTAAGATATCGTCTATAACCTTACAAATTAATGTACATAGGACATAGAAGAATGTAGGTTAACTATATCCTTTATGTTATACAGTGCTCAAAGAAAATTATTTTAAGAGACAGGCCCAGGGCTTGTTGCTTCTGAAAATGGACAGGCCCCGATTTGAAATGGACAGGCCCTGATTTGAAATGGACAGGCCCTGATTTAAAATGGAAAGGTCCAATATTTTTTTCTTATTGGAAATGTGTCTTTATTCACTTTTATAGCACACATTAATTTTGTTACGTATGTATTAATCAAGCTCAGAACCTCCTCTGACTATATTTTTCTTTTTGCTACCACTTTATGCTCCCTGGTCAGCGGACTTATTTACCATTTCGTTTAAAATATGTTAGAATAGAATATTACATAGTAATTTATAACCAATGCAAAGGAGAGTACTAGCACTTTTGCCAAACGATAATAATCAGAGCAGACTTGGTGAAAGTGGAGCTAAACTTGGAGCCAAATTTTTAATCAGGTTTTATGAGACTATCAGAGTCTCCTCTGGCTATATTTTTTCTTTTTGTCACCACTTTCTCCAAGTAAAGAATTAGGAGCCTAGACTAGAATTCATTTAAAAGTAGGATTTCAGGAACTCCTTACACCTTAAATAATGAATAGAAATATACTTTATATCTGTATTTATATATATACAGTATATATATTTTTCTTTCCACCAACATGTATTTGTAAAGGACAGTTTTTCTTATTTGATTGTGTAAAAAAAAAAAAAAAAAAAAAAAAAAAAAAAAATAATAATATATCCGAAATTATGTACCATCCAAACTACTATGACACCACACTTTTACGGCCGAACATTTCACAAACATTCAATCGAAATACCATCAATAATTTTTTTCATGCATTAGTGTGTTTTTAATGATAAAAACAGTATTTCTTATCACAAAGGAAGAAAACACAACCCTAATAGCAGAATAATAAGTTTTATGTCAACAATTGTCGACCTCAAAGTTGTGACAAACTGCCGACGCGAATACCAGGCAAAATAATCAAACTTCTTATTGTTTCACATTTTAATTACTTTATTGCAAGTGTTTTCACAGTTCATTGAGGAACTTGAGCTTGAGATCCAGTATAACAGATTTTTTGGGGATTTTTTTTTTTTTTTTTTTTTTTTAAGACAGTCCTGACGGGCTCCTCGTCTGCAAAATGAGACAGGCCCGGAATGGATTTCGAGGAGCCCCGGGCGTCGGGCTATCCTATTTCTTGAGCACTGTTATACCTTGCAAGTGTTCATAGGATAAAGAACATTTGACGATATCTTATGAAATTATAAACTTTACAAATGTACATAGGTCAAAGTTCAAAGGAGGTTTATAAACTTTACAAATGTACATACCCAGAGACTGTTTAGCAAAACAAATGCAGACCTTTTAAAAATCGTTAAAGTCATTCCTGACGGCTTTGAAAGTTTGAGTATCTTCTCTATATATAGCTTACAAATGTACATAGGTCACAGGTCAAAGGAGGTTTAAGATATCTTCTATAAACTTTACAAATGTACAAAGGTCACAGGTCAAAGGTTGTTTAAGATATCCTCTTACTATTCTTAGTCTATAACAAATACAGACCTTTTAAAAAGAGTTTAGGTCATTGCAACCAAACAGACCAAACCCCAAAATGTCAGTGTCAAATTAAGAGTTACCAACTCATTATTCAATTTTACACATGTTCAATCATGAGTATTTTAAGAACCCTATTTTAAACCTAGACTTTTAATCAGCACATATACATTATTATATGACCTGAATACCTGGACGAGTTTGATAAACAGTTTTGTCGTGTAATTTTGCTATTATTTGGCAGGTTAGCTTTAAAAGATATATAATACACTACTCACCTGCATCACAGTTACAGCACCATATGTGACTAAAGTCCAGTACAGGGAACCAATCACAATCCCTCCAGCCATGAACGGACACAACTTGTATATCAAACGATCCGCAATGTCCATCACATAGATTAAAGTTCCTGAAATAACGGTATTACGTCTAACCAAGTAAAACTATTGTCAAGTTTCACTAGATTCAGATTAATTTTCCTACATATGCGAAATCTGCCATGTGCATGCAATAAATTTGAATCTAAAGATAATGAAAAACACAAACATATAAGGTTGACTAGATTTGAGAGTCTGCACTTTTTACAAGTTTTTAGAATAAAGTTTTTTATTTTTCACTCGTCCTCTTACGGCGTGAATATCAGGACTCGAGTTTGACCTACCGGCAATCTCATTAAAATCATATCCTAATTACGCTTTGATACTCTCCAATATAGGACTGAAAACGCTGCCTTGGAGGTCACAACAGATCGACCTTTTATCTAATCGCCGTGAGTTAATGCTGTGGAGTGTTCGATAAATTCAAAGAAATGCACTAAATGGCATGTTTTACATCAAGAATACGAAGAAAATCAAAGGCGTGGTCATGTGTTTTGAAAATATAATTATATTCTACCGAGATTATTACGACATTAGTTTTCTAAATAGTACATGTATGTCGTAGTATGTCTGGCCCACATAGCTTAGACTATTGCGACATTCTGCGAGTGTAATTTTAGTGTGGGTTTTTTTTTGGGGGGGATTGGGTGGATTCAGTAAATATGCAATAATGGTTGGTGTGTTATGTTTGTCAACGCTATTATTTTGTGTTTTATAAACTGAAAGTTACGGACATTGTCTCTTTCAATACTGAATGCAGACTGCTCCACAGCATTTGACTGCAACGCGACATGCACAGTGAAGCAGTCTATATCGAGCAATTTTGCAGGCTGAAATCTGATTGGCTAATCATAAGGTCAACCTGACGTGACCTCCAATGCAGTGTTGTCAGATCCTTAGTAGTTTAGATTATTGTAGCGTGATAATGGGTCTGATTTTAAGGAGATTGACCTACGGGATATATTAAATTTTATGCAACAGTACTGTATAAGAATTGGAAAAAAATAGAAGCACCTGCTAGAATGTTATAATGCCCAAAACAGTATGCTCATCTGGGAATGTGACCTCATCAGCATGTAACACCATGAACACAGGAAGCTGGGTTTTACCAAGTAGGAAATGCGGCGGAATCTTTGAAGATTTGGAGTGATAAAAAGGGTAACAAAACAGAGAGACAAGCATAAGCAGAGACAAGCATAAGCTTGTTTGGTCTTCAAACTGTACGGACAGGCTAATTAGTGTCCCATAAACCATTAAAGGACTGAATATGAAACTGTGCATAGTTCTAATTAATCTATAAATATTTTTGATTAAATTTCAGCAGTTTCAACAGAGAGGGTGCAAATAACAGGATAACAGGAAACTGTTGATAAGAAACTGTTGATAAGATGATATAAGAGATAACAATGAATTGAGAAAATTATTACTAGAAGACGGTGTGTGGATGGGTTGGGATGGGAAGTGGGGTTGATTTTATTGAAAAACATTATTCTGAACATTATTACAAACAAGTCTGCATTTCAAAATATTTACCAGCAAAAACCCTCCCACTTCATTTTTCATATCTGTGAAAAAGTTGTTGGCCCGGGCCTGCAGTGAATGTGAGCATTAAAGGTGAAATATAGCGTGTTTTTTGAGCATATATTCTGAAATATATGTATATAATATACAATCTGTTCAAATATTACACTTATTGGTTGTCCCGTTTTCTCACAGTAGCCAATTTTATCTCATAGCGCACACGCTTCGAGTTTCGCCCTTTTTGAAGACAGGTAAGTGTCACGTGATCCTGTGACGTCATTGGTACCAAACGATTAGCGGTGTCGCATTGAGTTGTATAGTATTGTCTATGTAGGATTACGTTTTATGGTACGTGTTAAAAATGCCGTGTGCTGTAGCTGGGTGTCAAAGTGTGCATAAAAAAGGACAATCTAATAACATCAGTTTCTTTCATTTTCCTTATCAGGTTAATGATAGATTAAGATTTGAAGCGTGGGTGGACCGCTGTCGACGAAAGTCGCCCGTCGCGTCAAAAAAATGTGAACCTTCGAAAGACACGCGAGTTTGTAGTAAACACTTTGAGTGGGATTCGAGGGAAGTCCATCCTTTGGTTTCATTTTCATTGAATTTGGAGGACAAACGGCCATGCAGATTAAAAACAACAGCGATACCAACAATATTTTCTTACAAAAATGAGAAGTGCCTAACCCCGCCGTCTCCGAGCAAGTTTTATTCGCCGATTCGACCGGCGTTGAGGAAGAAATTATTAAATGAGGTAGGATAGAAGTTTTTGTTCAGTTATCTTAGCAATTCCTCGGGTATGTGTATGATAAATTGTAGAAAGGTATATAGTCTTAGATCTGTACATCGTGATTGTTTAGCTGTTGAATTAGATGCATGCGTTTTACGCGAACGGCGCTAATATAATGTAGCCGTCTTTTTCAAAAAAGGTTTAGCATATAAATGTAAATGAATTCGGTGATATAAACACTGTGTCGTTGTTTCAATATATATTTTGTAGTATTTTTTTTTTTTTTAAATTGTACACCTTCTTCTTCCAATAGTGTTATAGATTTATATAGAGTTATATATCGGTCTCTGGATTTGAAAATAATGACACAATGTTTCATGGATGTCTATTAAATGGCAGAAAAGTGATAATGTTACTAGCTATTATATAAGTTCAGTAATGTTGCATGGCAAAACAACAACAATAACGGCTTTTACCTCATGCATTAAGTAAACTAAGTGCTTTACAAGCATATATATATACTTTATATTCTAAATAAAACATTTGATCTGTTAGGTCTGTTTTTTCGATCTCTACATGTACATAATACATAATGTCGTGCTCATAATACATTTGACTATATTATTTAGACCATAGTATTTTTCGCGCTTCGTGCGCGATGAACTAGTTTCTCACGCATCATATATCCGTCTTGTGTAATATGCGGCTCGCCGCGGCAGTATTGCACCGCTCACGGCATTGCAATATAAAGGAAATGTAGGCATATCATAAAACTACGTTTACCTAAATGGTGCGTGCTTTTGTCATATACCGACGTATGTACCCCAATTAGGCTGTACTTCAATAGGGCACCACAATAGTTGATTAGTCGGTGTGTGGTATATTGTTAGTTGGGGGCACGTGGAGAAAGCGTGTCATACTGCAAATCCGAATCTCATACACCACTATAGAGTGTTTGGAGGCGGTGGGGAATTATGGTATATAGAATACTATAGAAATTAGATGCTGTTTCATTTATTTATTTATTTATCAATTATACTTACTAGACTCTAAATATATTTTTTCAATGTCTACTTTTCGGCAAAAATAAAGTCCTTAATCTGACGCTCGTATTAATGTACAAGTATTAGACCATGTTCATTCATTCGGAATGTACTGCATTTCGCGCTTAGTGTACATATACCGAGATATTGCAGCGTTGCTGGTGACTTGCAGTCAGAATTTCGATGAAAACAATGTCAACACAATCAAGCTCTTCATTTGCACCTGCACCGCGTTCAACTTCCTCATTGTTGATGAATCCGAGGTATTTTCATCCTCAGACACGAATTATGGCTCAAAATCGTAAGGTTGCACATTGTGCAACCGTCTTATCATGGGCATTTTATCTGACTCAGCATCATCGTCGCTTAATTCCGACATTTTCACACACACTATACTGTTTTTGCGTGCTTTCCCTATGTACAAATGGTTTCGTTTTGTTCCCAATGACGTCACTTCCGGTTTTACGAGGAAGAGTTTTCCCCCTTTGATTTTTTTTCAATTTTTTAGCGAAGCCTGTTCGTCTTTTCGGTTTTTATCTTTAAAAACATATTTTCACTAAACATACATCAATAGCATAGTAAACATCGTATTTATAATGGTATTTAATAATTAAAAACATATCAACAACGGATTTGTTGATTTAGGACAAATTTCATCTTTAAACTTGATCTTCCCAGGGCTCAATCTACAGGGCGATTTGGGCGAAGAACGCGCCCGCGATCTCTTGACTTCGCATTGGCAGCACATCAAAGCGAAGTTCAAGTCGCCGAAATTTTAAAAAAAAAAAGAAAAAAAAAAGAAGTTTAAAAAGGTACAGTATAGCAATAAATCCATTATCATAGAAATTTGCATCAATATTTCAAGCTCATATTATAGAGTAAAAAGAATTAGTGTGCATTACACTGTATTCACTGCATTGCAATATACATGGTGATGACTATTCAACCGTTGTCTACGTATACACGTCGCATGAAGTCTCCCTAAATTCTCTCCACTTCTCTCCCTAAATTCCCTGGCCTAGATTGAGCCCTGCTTCCTCAGATCTTATCAACTACAAGTATTTCCCAATTTGGCAATAATAACGTCTGTAAAGACTACCAACCATATAATCAGTTACAAGGAAAACAATCTCAGCATGCCCAGATGGGCAATGTTAAGACAGAACAGCAGTATAGGCAGCAGTGCAGGCAGCAGTACATGCAGTTTTCAGCATGTTACTCAGAGGTTAATCAGTACAATATTTGAATTAAAATATATTTAGATGCATTTGTGATCATTACTGTATTCTAAACAGATGATGCTGCAGAGAAGCATTTGAATCTCAATGTATCTTGAAATTTAAATAAATGGAGAATAAGAATGGAATGCAAGAATGACTGAATGGTGTTTTACAATCATAAAACAGTTAGCTTATGATGTATCGTGCTGGAATGGGAAATGGTGATGTTGGAATGGGAAATGGTGATGAGGAAAAATGCCAATAATGGAGATGAAGACGATTACTGGAAATTAATTGCATGTTCTTGATGATGGACTGTTCTTGACTCCTAATTAACCCGTAACCAGCTACATATATATGATGGGACTGTTCTTGACTCCTAATTAACCCGTAACCAGCTACATATATATGATGGACTGTTCTTGACTCCTAATTAACCCGTAACCAGCTACATATATATGATGACGGACTGTTCTTGACTCCTAATTAACCCGTAACCAGCTACATATATATGATGGACTGTTCTTGACTCCTAATTAACCCGTAACCAGCTACATATATATGATGGACTGTTCTTGACTCCTAATTAACCCGTAACCAGCTACATATATATGATGGACTGTTCTTGACTCCTAATTAACCCGTAACCAGCTACATATATATGATGGACTGTTCTTGACTCCTAATTAACCCGTAACCAGCTACATATATATGATGGACTGTTCTTGACTCCTAATTAACCCGTAACCAGCTACATATATATGATGGACTGTTCTTGACTCCTAATTAACCCGTAACCAGCTACATATATATGATGGACTGTTCTTGACTCCTAATTAACCCGTAACCAGCTACATATATATGATGGACTGTTCTTGACTCCTAATTAACCCGTAACCAGCTACATATATATGATGGACTGTTCTTGACCTCCTAATTAACCCGTAACCAGCTACATATATATGATGGACTGTTCTTGACTCCTAATTAACCCGTAACCAGCTACATATATATGATGGACTGTTCTTGACTCCTAATTAACCCGTAACCAGCTACATATATATGATGAACTGTTCTTGACTCCTAATTAACCCCGTAACCAGCTACATATATATGATGGACTGTTCTTGACTCCTAATTAACCCGTAACCAGCTACATATATATGATGGACTGTTCTTGACTCCTATTTAACCCGTAACCAGCTACATATATATGATGGACTGTTCTTGACTCCTATTTAACCCGTAACCAGCTACATATATATGATGGACTGTTCTTGACTCCTATTTAACCCGTAACCAGCTACATATATATGATGGACTGTTCTTGACTCCTATTTAACCCGTAACCAGCTACATATATATGATGGACTGTTCTTGATTCCTACTTAACCCGTAACCAGCTACATATATATGATGGACTGTTCTTGACTCCTACTTAACCCGTAACCAGCCTACATATATATGATGGGACTGTTCTTGACTCCTACTTAACCCGTAACCAGCTACATATATATGATGGACTGTTCTTGACTCCTATTTAACCCGTAACCAGCTACATATATATGATGGACTGTTCTTGACTCCTATTTAACCCGTAACCAGCTACATATATATGATGGACTGTTCTTGATCCCTATTTAACCCGTAACCAGCTACATATATATGATGGACTGTTCTTGACTCCTATTTAACCCGTAACCAGCTACATATATATGATGGACTGTTCTTGACTCCTATTTAACCCGTAACCAGCTACATATATATGATGGACTGTTCTTGATTCCTATTTAACCCGTAACCAGCTACATATATATGATGGACTGTTCTTGATTCCTATTTAACCCGTAACCAGCTACATATATATGACGGACTGTTCTTGATCCCTATTTATCCCGTAACCAGCTACATATATATGATGGACTGTTCTTGATCCCTAATTATCCCGTAACCAGCTACATATATATGATGGACTGTTCTTGATTCCTATTTAACCCCGTAACCAGCTACATATATATGATGGACTGTTCTTGATCCCTATTTATCCCGTAACCAGCTACATATATATGATGGACTGTTCATGATTCCTATTTAACCCGTAACCAGCTACATATATATGATGGACTGTTCTTGACTCCTATTTAACCCGTAACCAGCTACATATATATGATGGACTGTTCTTGATTCCTATTTAACCCGTAACCAGCTACATATATATGATGGACTGTTCTTGATCCCCTATTTATCCCGTAACCAGCTACATATATATGA
Source organism: Cyrtodaria siliqua (assembly GCA_037043455.1). Lineage (NCBI taxonomy): Eukaryota > Metazoa > Mollusca > Bivalvia > Adapedonta > Hiatellidae > Cyrtodaria > Cyrtodaria siliqua. The sequence goes on from JAWPHD010007573.1 coordinate 75,720, forward strand.
TGGACTGTTCTTGATTCCTATTTAACCCGTAACCAGCTACATATATATGATGGACTGTTCTTGATCCCTAATTATCCCGTAACCAGCTACATATATATGATGGACTGTTCTTGATTCCTATTTAACCCGTAACCAGCTACATATATATGATGGACTGTTCTTGATCCCTATTTATCCCGTAACCAGCTACATATATATGATGGACTGTTCATGATCCTATTTAACCCGTAACCAGCTACATATATATGATGGACTGTTCTTGATCCCTATTTAACCCGTAACCAGCTACATATATATGATGGACTGTTCTTGATTCCTATTTAACCCGTAACCAGCTACATATATATGATGGACTGTTCTTGATCCCTATTTATCCCGTAACCAGCTACATATATATGATGGACTGTTCTTGATTCCTATTTAACCCGTAACCAGCTACATATATATGATGGACTGTTCTTGATCCCTAATTATCCCATAACCAGCTACATATATATGATGGACTGTTCTTGATTCCTATTTAACCCGTAACCAGCTACATATATATGATGGACTGTTCTTGATCCCTATTTATCCCGTAACCAGCTACATATATATGATGGACTGTTCATGATTCCTATTTAACCCGTAACCAGCTACATATATATGATGGACTGTTCTTGATCCCTATTTAACCCGTAACCAGCTACATATATATGATGGACTGTTCTTGATTCCTATTTAACCCGTAACCAGCTACATATATATGATGGACTGTTCTTGATCCCTATTTATCCCGTAACCAGCTACATATATATGATGGACTGTTCTTGATCCCTAATTAACCCGTAACCAGCTACATATATATGATGGACTGTTCTTGATTCCTATTTAACCCGTAACCAACTACATATATATGATGGACTGTTCTTGATCCCTAATTAACCTGTAACCAGCTACATATATATGATGGACTGTTTTTGATCCCTATTTAACCCGTAACCAGCTACATATATATGATGGACTGTTCTTGATCCCTAATTAACCCGTAACCAGCTACATATATATGATGGACTGTTCTTGATCCCTAATTAACCCATAACCAGCTACATATATATGATGGACTGTTCTTGATCCCTATTTAACCCGTAACCAGCTACATATATATGATGGACTGTTCTTGATCCCTAATGAACCCGTAACCAGCTACATATATATGATGGACTGTTCTTGATCCTTATTTAACCCGTAACCAGCTACATATATATGATGGACTGTTCTCGATCCCTAATTAACCCGTAACCAGCTACATATATATGATGGACTGTTCTTGATTCCTATTTAACCCGTAACCAGCTACATATATATGATGGACTGTTCTTGATCCCTAATTAACCCGTAACCAGCTACATATATATGATGGACTGTTCTTGATCCTTATTTAACCCGTAACCAGCTACATATATATGATGGACTGTTCTTGATTCCTATTTAACCCGTAACCAGCTACATATATATGATGGACTGTTCTTGATTCCTATTTAACCCGTAACCAGCTACATATACATGATGGACTGTTCTTGATTCCTATTTAACCCGTAACCAGATACATATATATGATGGACTGTTCTTGATCCCTATTTAACCCGTAACCAGCTACATATATATGATGGACTGTTCTTGATTCTTATTTAACCCGTAACCAGCTACATATACATGATGGACTGTTCTTGATCCTTATTTAACCCGTAACCAGCTACATATATATGATGGACTGTTCTTGATTCCTATTTAACCCTTAACCAGCTACATATATATGATGGACTGTTCTTGATCCTTATTTAACCCGTAACCAGCTACATATACATGATGGACTGTTCTTGATTCCTATTTAACCCTTAACCAGCTACATATATATGATGGACTGTTCTTGATCCCTAATTAACCCGTAACCAGCTACATATACATGATGGACTGTTCTTGATTCCTATTTAACCCGTAACCAGCTACATATATATGATGGACTGTTCTTGATCCTTATTTAACCCGTAACCAGCTACATATATATGATGGACTGTTCTTGATCCCTAATTAACCCGTAACCAGCTACATATATATGATGGACTGTTCTTGATTCCTATTTAACCCGTAACCAGCTACATATATAGTTCTCGCAGGCTGATCTGGATTTACAATGGACGCAAAGGCTATTATAGTCATGCTAAGGAGGTTAAGGGTTAACTCGTATTTAGTTTCCAGTTTCCATTGGGGGAATTTTACCTCCAGTAGGTATAGACAATTGGCTATTTCTTTGGCTAATTGCTAACTGGGGCTCAACAGGGGAGTAGGTGGAGACAATGTACTCTGTTAAGAATTAAAAGGTATTGAATCTGAATACTGCAGGCCCGTATCTACGTTGAGGCACATCGCGGCAGATTGCATGGTCAAATTTTTGGAAGGTAGATACTTTACATATAGCAAACTTCAATATCAATACATTATCAATCATTGAAAAAATATTGTAGATCTACTTAAAACTGAAAATATTCAATAAAACGCAGGAAACCAAATGTTGAATTGGGGTGGGGTGAGGAAGTGGGGTAGAAGACGGTATAACACTTAAATAAGGGGATTTGCCTAGGTTTATATTTCACAGCTGGCTACCGACCTGTACTGTTGTGTGGAATTGTCCACAGGTAGTGGTGAAAATCAATGTTCAAGCACCTAAATTCAATATGGCCATGCCTGATGTTGACTGGTATTTTATTTCAGATTATGCTAACAGTATCCGCATTAAACCATTCATCTCTTAATATATTTACATTTCTGTTGCTTCAATTGATTTCACTTCATAAACCAATCTGAAAAAAAATCAAGTTTATTTGCCCATTCATACTCAGTTGAATTACTGCACAATATCTAGTCAGTAGCCAATATAGCGGCATTACATTGACCCAAAAACCTTACCACATATAAAATTGATAAATAGGTTAGATGCTTGTTTCTTCATTTATTTTAATTACCGGTAATGAAACAAATAAGAGAAACATCTCAATGAGAATAAAAGTCATGACCGTAAAGCAATAAATCATTTCCTTAAATGGTATTGGTTCAAAGGAAGCAGTTTGGTACTTTTAGAATTGTTCAGATACGTTATTGTTGTATGAAATTGATAAGATAAACTGTATGAGCCATAAACAACCAAAGGAAATTACACCAAACATATAAAATAGAAGAGAAAGAGCTATTTTTGAATTATGGTTATGTGCCAGGGTTAGCTATTTCAAACTTGTTGTTTTGCAATATGACTGTCATGTGAAGATAGCGCCGCAGTGCTCCTTATGACAGCAATCGACAACTTGGGGATTCCTATATTGGACCTGATAAGATTTTTTGTAATTTATAATCATTAATTATTGCGCAGTATTCAAAGAAACGGTTAATGTTCCATATGTATCTTAGAAATATTTCACATTTTAAATTGTTTCATAGCTTTTTATATTTTTTAAACAAATTTAGCTCTAAAGCCTGATGTAACACCTTGAAATGGAAACATGGCAAACCTTCTTTCTTTTTTAAGGACTTATTTTCCTTCATAAACAGGGGCCGATATTCGACCCCTTCCCCTAGCAAAACAGACTACATTTTCCCCCTCTTAGGCTGAGAAAATTCACCTAAAAAAAATAATGTTTGTGTTTTTTTTTGCGCTTAACATTATTTCCCTCTCTAACTTTCTCAACATTATTATGTTTATCTCAAACGTACCTATTTTGCATATTTGCACTCCCAAACCTTTAATTTCTGCCTAATTACATTGTTCTACCTATATCTCGAAATCGCATTATTTTTTCCCCTTTAACTTGAAAATCTCGCTTTTTTCCCCTAATTCCGAAAAAAACAAACTAAACTGTTTTGTTTTATTTTCAGCTAATTAATTTTTCTACATAACTTGCATATTTGCAAATCACTATTATGTAAATATCACATCCTCTTGAGGGTGCCAGTGGATATTATCAACCCGAGAATGTAATGAGGATGTGATTTTTATTTTAATATACCGAACAAATACTCCTATGGGAAATCGCATTAATAAGACCTTTTTGAACATATTTATCGCAGTCAGAACATATGATAATAACAATCTATTTTTTAGAACTGAGCTTTTCAAAAGCTAGCGGGATGATATTTTGCGTTATCACCCGCTATGACGCGTTGAGGGTGATAGCGCGAAATATCAACCCGGCAGGGTATGATGATTTTACATGAGTGTTTACAGTGAGGTGTAATAAAAATAATTATTTGAATAGTTATTGTTGATTCTATTGTACAAATTATATATTTTAACATGTGGTAGTCTAGAATAACAAAGACAAAATGAAAAGTCCACATTTTATTACCTTTTTTAAAATTATATACAAGCAGATTGTAAGGCAAAATGATTAATATATTGAGAAGCTAATTATAACTTCATCGTGATTTCCGTGTGCCCTTTAAGAAACAGCATGAATGCAAATTACCGTATAATCCCTAATAAACGCCCCCGCACCTCTCCCTCAGAAATATATTTTTTAAAAGTTACCAAAGGATGCAAGTTAATCCGTTTTATTCACAATGGAACACACAAAATCACTAGAAAACTTAAAATCCGAAGCATAGATGGATTGACATGCGGACTTCGGTTCTTGGTAAAGAAAACCATTAAATAATGTATGATTTAAAAGTTAAATTATGTATTTTGGTCTCAAATAAACGCCCCCTTTTCAAAAAAAATAATTCAAGATAAAAAAAGTATGTTCTAATGCCCAACTTTCTTTAAAACTTGTATATGACAAGGTCCTATGACATTTCTTTCAAAACAAGTAAAAAAAATATATAGGTCACCAGGCTTCTAAGGATTTTTTATTAAAAATTCATTAAATTACACATATTTTGGAATTATTTTGACATTTTCACTGTAAAATACTGTACCGACAATTTTGACATAGAGATCGAACATAAAATTAGCTTAGTATCTACTTTTATATATGTACTCCACTATTGAAAAACAAAAATCTTATTTTTTCTATAGCAAAAGGATAAATTCTACTCCGAGCTACCCATACCCCCTCTTTTGTTGACAACAAAAAATGATAAAAAAATGACGGAAAAAATATGGAAAAAAATTGTTTGCTTCAAATTGTATATGTTTCCATCTTAAATCCTACATTATACTCATATGTACTAGAATGCAAAAAATTAAACAATTCTGTTGTCAAATAAAACTGATTTAAAAAATAAAATTCTTAGACTAGAAAATGTCAGCCAAAATCCTTAAGTGGTCTAATACTCGTGAAGCCTCAAACAGTATATCCTTATAAAATAAAAACTTTGGGTCTAAATATTTGGGCAACCAGCAAACTGGCATGGGCAAGTAAATTTCAGAGTTAACTTGCCCCATGGGCAAGCTGTCTGTAAGGTTAACGTTGAGCCCTGACATACTCACCAGTTCTTGTTTTTTCCAATAAAATTATAGGCATGGCCGACCGCCGTCTGGGCTGTTCTGAAACCATTCGGTCAGTGTCATTAATTATTAAATCACGTGCTTTGTTAAATAATTACTTTTAAAAGCAGGGGCATGGCTACAAATAAACAATAAAAGCTGAGTGATAGATATAAAAATTCAAACAATGTATTCCCTTAATTACTTACCCACTTTTGGGAAGACGATTACATATTCTGTATTGCATTGTGGACATGCCACTTTCGTACTGCTATTTCCCTTCTGTTTTTCATCAATCCATCTCTGTAAACAGTTCTGATGGACCCACATGGTGGTGCCGCGACATCGACATGGCTTTACCCACAATGCATCACGGTCATCTTCATCAGTGGCAAAGCACACCCAGCAGGAACGTCTGGATGATAAAAGCAAAAAAAAAATTGGACAAATGTTATTTTATTCTTCTGTATACATGTATAAATCCACGTAACAAGGAAACATGAGAATCAATTTGTGGAACTGCTTTATATGACTTCAATCAAATACAGGGACATATGACATCTTCTGACCTCTAAGTGAGACCTTGACCTTGAAGCTACTGACCTGGATCGTGCTAGTGTTATTGTGGTGGACACTTCTGCCAAGTTATTTGAAAATCCCTCCATGAAGGTCAGAATTATTCACCGGACATGAAATATGGACTCAAAAGAACTTCTTTTTGACTTTTGATCTCCAAGTGTGACCTTAACCTTGAAGCTACTGACCTGGATTTTGTGCGCTTGTGGTGAACACTTGTGGCAGTCTATTTGAAAATCTCTCCATGAATGTCACAGTTATTTACCAGATACAATATATGGACACGAAAGTACTTCTTTTTGACCTTTGACCTCTAAGTGTGACCTTTACCTTGAAGCTACAGACCTGGAATTTGCATGCGAAACATCCTTTTGTTGTGGTGAACATGTGTGCCAGGTTATTTGAAAATCCCTTCATGAATATCAGAGTTATTTGCCAGACACATACTTCTTTTTTACCTCAGACCTCTTAGTGTGACCTTGACCTTGGAGCCATGGACCTTAGTCTTAGACTTTGCATACGACAAGTCGTCTTGTTGTGGTGAGCACTTGTGCCAAATTATTTGAAAATTCATCCATTATTGTCCGAGTTCTTTACCAGACACAATTGTACGGACGAACAGACTGAATGAAGTTCTTAAGAATCAGTATTTATGTGGCTACCCCTTTGTTCACTCAAGATTTTGTTCTTCTAGCCACATAACAGAACGAAATGAATAGCATCTATTGTTCTCTATTGTTCTCCTGGCAACCTATGTATTGTTTCATAAGCTCGGACTGACTGTCATCAGACTGACGGACGGTGCGACTACTATATATGCCACCCTAATGTTTTTAATGTGTTAACTAAACATAAATTAAAACACTCTGAAAGTTTTATAGCAAAATATTATGGCTAACTGAAGTTATTTGAGTTTTCTTAATTTTCTGAGCTCCCAGCAACAAGGAGTTAACATGGGAAAAGCCCCATCTAAAAAGCATTTTGGCTGTTAAAAATTAATTTCTCAACCGATTTTCAAAACTAAGATATTTCTATTTACCACTAAATACTCCAGTTCCAGTGATGTATAATTTATGTACGCATTATTAACACTGCTCATGTTATTGCTGAAAAACCTTTGGCTGAAACAAGCGCCCCAAACAAAACTATGATCCCAGTTTGGTTGATCTAGTGAATGTAGTTTCCAGGGAACAGAGCGCAATGCAAAAACTGAACAAACGAGGACTGTTCAAATAATGCATGGACTTTTCATGATACTGCACTCATTTTATGATATCTCACAGACACTCATTGTTTGACGTAAACCTTTAAGATTCAATGCTATATACTAAAGAAATGCTCACCTGTTATCGTCAACATCCTGCGGATGACTGAAGGACATTGTGGTGGCTGGCACGGAACTCACGGGTTATTGTTTTATTACAGACTATTTGGCACAAGATGCTATATGGTACATGTTGAACAATGTTTACAGCCAATATCGGATCTCAGATGTATCTTCCATTGGATTCTGAAAATAAAGCAGGAACAGGTAAGTGTGCATGAATATATATTAACATATATATAAATACAAGTTATTACAGACTCTTTTTTAATCTTTGGCAACAGTAACACCATCCTTAAACAAAATGTGTTTTCTGTTATGTTATCTATCAACCAACTAGAAGGGTGTTCCACGGAACACTTATGTGTCCTGCCGTGCGCTTATTTCAGCAAGTACAATCTAACGATAAACAGGGGGTGCAATCCTTCATGAATAATGGCGCAGGTTTTTAAAGTGTTAAAGTTTACATCCGCATTCGATAACTGATAAGGAAGATAAGAACTGTATAAAGTTTGACCATGGGTCAATATTTTGCCATGTTATGAGCTTTGAAAAGAGGCATAACTCTGCCAAAATGAACGTCAGAGTTATTGGACATGAACATTGGTAATATACTTAAGTTATGGCCAGTTATGAACTTGGTTAGGTTGCAGGTTAAAGTTTCATGAAAAGGGGCATTACACTGCTGAAATGAAAACCAGAGTTATCTGTCATGGGTAACAATATTATGTGTAATAGATAAATATGTGCGTGAAGTTTCATGAACATAGGTCACATACTTTTCAAGTTATGGCCAATAACGGGCTTGGTTAGGTTTTATGAAAAGGGGCATAACTCTGCCAAAATGAAAATCAGAGTTATTGGACATATGTAGCAATATTCCTTGGGTTGAGATAAGGATGTGTGAGAAGTTTCATGAACAAAGGTCAAATACTTTTTAAGTTATGGCCAAGTTAAGGTTGCAGTTTAAAGTGTGACGGATGACGACGGACAAAGTGATTCCTAAGTGTCTGCCATGCTACGCAGGTGACAAAAAAAAGGATCCATCCTCAGTATTCCTTTTGGGAATTGAGACAGGGTCTTCAAAACTGGAGGGAAAAAATCGTGATTTTTTTCTATCCAACTGGGGAAAAAACATACCTTCTGGCATTGAGAAAAACGGCCAGAAAGAAAGACCATTTCCAAAAGTTTGTATTGCACTATCTAACATGGTTTATGAAAATACTCAAATCTGATTAATTATTGAGGAAGTTTTAAAATTTCTATCAATACCTGTGATGTCACGTATGTTATTTAAACCGTTAAGACGTTATTATAAATGCAAGATAATATGTTAACCGTTGAGACGTCATTTTAATGTCAGATGCAAAACAATAATGCAATGGAATGCGTTTTAAGCGACGCTACGAAGGTACGTTCCAACAACATGTGTTTAAATACGATGCCGCATACATGAGTTTCTATTATGTGAAGTTAGTTTTCGAGATACAAGCCTAGCTACATAAAAGTTTATATTATATATTCTGCGATGAATTATAGAAATTTCCCAGTTTGAGAAAATCTATAACATATCCCTTCCTCTACTGTGCTATCTCGCCTAGTGTGCAAGATAGCTAAGTAGCCAAATGTTATGAACTAAACGATAGACGTCACAAATTGACGTCATGATATTACTCCGCGCTGTCGCCAAAGGAGTGACAGAAGAAGGAATACTCGTGTCAAAAGACGATTGAAAAGAAATTCATCACAGAATATATATTATATAGTTTAATTAACATTTTTGTCGTGATACGGAAAATAATTCACTCGTGAGAAATATTCTTATGATATAGAAACTCGTGCGAAAACGCACTCGTTTCTATATCGCAAGTCTCACTCGGGAATTATTTCCCGTATCACTTCAACAATGTTAAACTATTTACTACAGAAAGCAGACACAGACGATGAAGATGAAGTGGTTACAATAGCTCTTTTTTCCTTTCAAAAAATTAAACTTACCAAAAAGAAACATGAGAAAGGATAGATGAAATTAAGTGTTAAAAAGTTATGATGTCAACAGTATCAATGCTTTTAATAACTAGGGGCTAATGAGGGGATTATAAAACTGCAGGGACTTAATTGATTAAAGCAAGGGGCAATTATCTTCGTGTGAGTTGGTGTAATCCTCGATCATTTTTTGCACCTGCCAGACTCAACTTTTGAGAAAAATGAAATGTTGGGACTCTTATTTTTGAAAATTCCACTTGCCAGGGACTAACAGTTTGCAAAGAGGCATTTGCCCGCCGGCAAAAGCCACTTGTCCCGGGCGTCGGGCTATCGGATTTGTACAGCCCTGCTTTTATCTTCAGTCCAATGTGGTGACTCTAGTGGCCCCTGGGAATACTCTTGTACATATTTTCTTAAGGTGTCTAGTCTCACCATCTGCTAGTGTGAGCGTGGTTTATAGTATACTTGTCAAAATAAGTTAAGAATCATCCATTCTTTATATCAATAAGATTAAAGTTTGCATCATCGCACAAGTTTAAATACACATTGCATTCCAAAAATGGAGACTGTTTCGTGTTTCTGTATTCGTAAGGACCATTTTACACCAAAAATAATTCATCTGAAAATTCAGTCAATAAAATGTTTTTCACCCAAAAATGTTATTTCTTAGTATTTTCATGACTATTGATTCCTAAACAAACATCTGTCTCCATTTTCTTTAGAATAACTCTACAGATAAGCATGCAGTGCCAAATATGCAACTAGGTCTTGAAAATTTACTTCATTTTGGATGGGATAAAAACTCAGCGTTTTTCAAAATTGTTCGGTGTATGCATTTAAACTGTCAAACGTTAGTCAATTTCAGGGAAAATTTAAATTATGCCTCCATAGATCCATTGGTAGTGATTAAACATAATGAATACGGTAAATCAACGAAACTTATTAAAACTTTTAGTACTGTTGTTTTGGGGCAAATTAAGGATTTTTAGAAATTATCAAAAATCTCGGACTCTTTTTAATTAACTATGTTTAATTGTTCTACTGTATATCAACATCTTGGTCTTTCATCTAATGCAGAAGACCTGACAATGTCCACTTTAATGCAACATTGGTTACACATTCGGTGTAACCGTTTGAAAATGGTATGTAGTCAATTTCACTGGTAAGCCTATAAAGAAATATTCTTGCAGTCCTCAACTTATTTTGAGGAGTATACATTTGATTGTATGTAAAGACCTGGGCGCTGTTTTATTAAACATCTTAAGACAAGTCTTAAATTTAAAATCGTTCACATTTTTCATCTAAGCATTCAATGTAGACAAGTATGTGTGCACGTAGTGCAGAAATATCACATGTATAAACAAGAGGTCAATGACCTTGAAGCTCTACTGATTGATTTTGATTTCAGGAAGTAGTCGCTACAGACTTGTTTTTTGAAAATCTATTTTATTTTTAACCGTGGCGGCCATCTTGAATTTCCGGCCGACCTGAAATTTTGCTAAGATCAATAAGACATTAAGAGCAACATTCCTGTGAAGTTTCATGAAAATCCGTCAGGTAGTTTCAAAGAAGTAGTCGTTACAAGTTTTCATTATATAACTCTATGTAAACAAAGCAGCCATGTTTAAGGTCAAATCAAAACGATTTTCGACAAGGACCAACATCATGTCATACTGATCATTTTAGAAAAAGTCCCATATCAATATCTCTTATTGTTTTGAAGAAGTAGTCGCTACAAACTTATTTATTTTAAATCTATTTTTAGCTGTGGCGGCCATCTTGAATTTCTGGCTGACCTGAAATTTTTCTAGGATCAACTAGACATCAAGAGCAACATTCCTGTGAAGTTTCATGAACATCCGTCAAGTAGTTTCAGAGGAGTAGTCGCTACAAGTTTTTACTATATAACTCTATGTAACCAAAGATGGCCACTGGCAGCCATGTTTAACGTCGAATCAAAATAATTTTCCACAAGGATCTACATCATGACGTCATGCTGATCATTTTAGAAAAAGTCCCATATCAATATCACTTATAGTTTTCAAGAAGTAGTCGCTACAAACTTATTTTTTAAAAATCTATTTTTAGCTGTGACGGCCATCTTGAATTTCCGGCCAACCTGAAATTTTTCTAGGATCAATTAGACATCAAGAACAACATTCCTGTAAAGTTTCATGACAATCCGCCAAGTAGTTTCAGAGGAGTAGTCGCTACAAGTTTTTACTATATAACTCTATGTAAACAAAGATGGCCGCTGGCAGCCATGTTTAACGTTGAATCAAAACGATTTTTGACTAGGATCAACATCATGTAATGCTGATCATTTTAGAAAAAGTCCCATATCAATATCACTTATAGTTTTCAAGAAGTAGTCGCTACAAACTTATTTTTTAAAAATCTATTTTTAGCTGTGACGGCCATCTTGAATTTCCGGCCGACCTGAAATTTTTCTAGGATCAATTAGACATCAAGAGCACCATTCCTGTAAAGTTTCATGACAATCCGCCAAGTAGTTTCAGAGAAGTAGTCGCTACAAGTTTTTACTATATAACTCTATGTAAACAAAGATGATCATTTTAGAAAAAGTCCCATATCAATATCACTTATAGTTTTCAAGAAGAAGTCGCTACAAACTTGTATTTTAAAACTCTATTTTTAGCTTTGGCGGCCATCTTGGATTTCACATCAACATGAATTTTTGCTAGGATCAACTAGACTTTATGGGCAACATTTCTGTAAAGTTTCATGAATATCCATCCAGTAGTTTCAGCTGTGAAGTCGCTACAAATAAAAGTTTACGGACAGACGGACGACGGACGCCGCACCACGGCATAAGCTCTGCTGATCTCTGATCAGTAGAGCTAAAAAATAAAATGAAATCACGTTTATTTGAAATTGTAATGTATAGTGAAGCATTTAAGAAATTGATTTACGATCAAAATGGTCGTAAGTTGTTTCATAAAATGGAGCCCCGAGTTTTAAGTCATGTCCAAAGTACTTGTCAGGTGGAAAACAGCTTGTATCATTTCAAAGTAATGTAGACATATCATCTCCTTACATGCTAACATTACGTGGTCCGAGTAATAACTTTCATACCCCATCCAACCTCTTCTCCAAGAAGTGAAAACAGGGTTAGCTGGGGTATGAAATAAAACCTTAATTTTGGCTTAAAAAATGTGCATAGCCATAGTGTCAAACTAAAACATTTAATAGGTAATTTTAAACAGGATATCACATTTTTCAGAAAAAAATAATATGAAACGTATTTTATTGTCGAAATATCTGCTATAAAATCTTGCTAATATAAACTTTCCCATCGCTTAATAGAATTAAGGTGGAACCACATAATGAAAGACAGACGGCAGCAAATATAATTCGAAGGTTTTTCTTGTGGTCCAAATAACAGGATGTTCAGGCTCGATGGAACAGTTATGTTGTTTTATTACCCATGAAGGCAAATGTGTCATATGAACAAATGCATTTTTGTGCGTACTGTTGTAATATAACTTGTGTATTATTATGTGTGAAATCATAGGGTGAAATAAATGAATTTATATACACACAGTGTGACACTGTTTAGTGTCCAGTTGATATTGACCCTAGAAGTCACATTATAGAATAAAGAATAATCTCTCAACTCGCATTTAACTTGGCCAGCTAGCTTAGCTTAAATACTTTTCCCAAAAGAAACAAATCAGCAATGATCTGAATAAATATATATATATATATATATATATATATATATATATATATATATATATATATATATGTATGTATAAGTATGTTTAAATTTTTGTAACTTTTAAATAGTGAAATCTCAAAATTATAAAAAATCTGTCTTTGTTTTTAAAGCCTTTGAGATAAGAAGGCTAAATGTGTTAGATAATAGTAATTAGTGTACAAAACACATTTTATTATTAAAATATATGAAACTTACTCTTTAATATTAAGACCAGTTAACTTAAAGTTGTTTTTGTTTTGTTCTGTTTTCTAACAAAGATTTCAAATATTAATAAAGTTATTTAGGATTTAAATGACTGTCATCTTCTCCGCATATATTATGCGATTAAATACTGTTTAAAATGTGTTCATAATAACAATACCATGCATGACTGAAAATATTTCTTGAATTGTTACTTTCAAAAGCTATATCATGTTGTGTTGAAACACTAGTACTTTGCATAAGTACACATAACTACTGCATGGTTTCCCCCAGGATCATAAGGCATGTCGCATGCAACATGCCTTCCTGAAAAAGAAAGGAAAAACAACATGCCTTCATCAGAGCAACATGCCTTAAGATTTTCTTAATTTTCATGAATAACAGATTTAAAAGAAGAACAAGAGGTCAATGACCTTGAAGCTCTACTGATTGATTTTGATTTCAGGAAGTAGTCGCTACAAACTGTTTTTTTGAAAATCTATTTTTAGCTGTGGTGGCCATCTTGAATTTCCGGCCGACCTGAAATTTTGCTAGGATCAATTAGACATCAAGAGCAACATTCCTGTGAAGTTTCATGAAAATCCGTCAAGTAGTTTCAGAGGAGTAGTCGATACAAGTTTTCATTATATAACTCTATGTAAACAAAGATGGCCACTGACAGCCATGTTTAACATTGAATCAAAATAATGTTCGACTCGGATAACCATCATGTCATGCTGATCATTTTAGAAAAAATCCCATATCAATATCTCGTATAGTTTTCAAGAAGTAGTCGCTACAAACTTATTTTTTAAAAATCTATTTTTAACTGTGGCAGCCATCTTGAATTTCTGGCCGATCTGAAATTTTGCTAGGATCAATTAGACATCAAGAGCAACATTCCTGTAAAGTTTCATGAAAATCCGCCAAGTAGTTTCAGAGGAGTAGTCGCTACAAGTTTTTACTATATAACTCTATGTAAACAAAGATGGCCACTGGCAGCCACGTTTAACGTCGAATCAAAACGATTTTTGATAAGGACCAACATCATGTCATGCTGATCATTTTAGAAAAAGTCCCATATCAATATCACTTACAGTTTTCAAGAAGTAGTCGCTACAAACTTGCATGAAAATCTATTTTTAGCCATGGCGGCCATCTTAAATTTCCGGCGGACCTGAAATTTTGCTAGGATCAATTAGACATCAAGAGCAACATTTCTGTGAAGTTTTATGAAAATCCGTCAAGTAGTTTCAGAGGAGTAGTCGCTACAAGTTTTCATTATATAACTCTATGTAAACAAAGATGGCCACTGGCAGCCATGTTTAATGTCGAATCAAAATAATGTTCGACTCGGATAACCATCATGTCATGCTGATCATTTTAGAAAAAGTCCCATATCAATATCACTTATAGTTTTCAAGAAGTAGTCGATACAAACTTATTTTTTAAAAATCTATTTTTAACTGTGGCAGCCATCTTGAATTTCTGGCCGATCTGAAATTTTGCTAGGATCAATAAGACATTAAGAGCAACATTCCTGTAAAGTTTCATGAAAATCCGCCAAGTAGTTTTAGAGGAGTAGTCGCTACAAGTTTTTACTATATGACTCTATGTAAACAAAGATGGCCGCTGGCAGCCACGTTTAACATTGAATCAAAACAATTTTTGATAAGGACCAACATCATGTCATGCTGATCATTTTAGAAAAAGTCCCATATCAATATCACTTATAGTTTTCAAGAAGTAGTCGCTACAAACTTGTATTTTGAAAATTTATTTTTAGCCGTGGCGGCCATCTTGAATTTCCGGCCGACCTGAAATTTTGCTAGGATCAATTAGACATCAAGAGCAACATTCCTGTGAAGTTTCATGAAAATCCGTCAAGTAGTTTCAGAGGAGTACTCGCTACAAGTTTTCATTATATAACTCTATGTAAACAAAGATGGCCACTGGCAGCCATGTTTAACGTCAAATCAAAACGATTTTCGACAAGGACCAACATCATGTCATGCTGATCATTTTAGAAAAAGTCCCATATCAATATCACTTATAGTTTTCAAGAAGTAGTCGCTACAAACTTGTATTTAAAAAATCTATTTTTAGCTTTGGCGGCCATCTTGGATTTCACATCAACATGAATTTTTGCTAGGATCAACTAGACTTCATGGGCAACATTTTTGTAAAGTTTTATGAATATCCATCCAGTAGTTTCAGAGGAGTAGTCGCTACAAATAAAAGTTAACGGACGGACAGACGGACGACGGACGCCGCACCACGGCATAAGCTCTGCTGATCTCTGATCAGTAGAGCTAAAAATAGAATTTCTATGATGATTCTTGTTCCTTTTGCACCAAAATCATAAAAGTATGTTATTTTGCCATTTTGCCATTAATAGGCACTATTTTTTCAAGCCCAGTTTGGTAAATGTAATGTCAGAACAACATGCCTTCACAATTTTCTGGGGGAAACCCTGCTACTGCATGTACCTGCTGTCAACCTTGTATATATATATGTTTTGTATCCTCATGGGTATTATGACCTTCTGGAATTTTGCTGAATAAAAGATACCATATATTTTAACAATTTGCCGTGTCACGTCATTGTCATAGTTTCGAATTATTACGGATAAACAAACGTATATTTTGTTATTTAGTTTGTTTTGAGTAAAGCTAAAACAGACATCACTTTATAGAAGAAAGAATTAGCTCTTAACGTGTCTTTGAATTAGCCAGCTAACTTAACAACTTTTCCCAAATTAAAGAAATCAGCAACGATATGTATATACATATATTTTTTTTAATTTGCCGAGTCACGTCACTGTCGCAGTTTCACATGATATGGTCAAACGAACGTATTTTTTGTTATTTAGTTCATTTTTATTAAAGCTAAAACAAAATCACTGTATAGAATACAGAATTGTCTTTCAACTCGTCTTTGAAATAGCCAGCAAGCTTAAATACTTTTCCCAAAACAAATAAATTAACAACGATATGTATACTAGGTTTTCTTAGATTTGATCAATTCGTAGGATGGTGCGTAACTTAGCGCAGTGCGCATGCGCGAAAAACCCTTACCTGTACGCGCCTTATTCATGGGTAAATTATTATTCGGCGGATCAATTGGATTTACGACATGTTTCGAATCCAGAGTATGTAGATCTATGAAGAAATTAAAAACAAAACAAGTAACGCTGAAAATGAGACATACAACATTATGCAGGTACCACAAGTGATCATGCTCTTGCGCAGTTTATATCTGTCATAATGTAAACTAAACTAGTTACCAATCAAAAACATGTATAGCACACTGTACACCGCTGTATAAGTTGACGCGACTACTGAGGTGTATTTATCGACGTTTATGCATAAAATATGACAGACAATATTTTGATAGGTCTCAAGTTTAAACTCTTATAACTTCATTATTTGCTGGTGGATTTTGATGATTTAAACACCAAAATATGTGTCATACATTGTAGAACATAACTGATTGTTTTATAATTAAATTTTTTTTTTAATTTTTGCCTGTTTTACCTACATTATGTAACTAAACGAAACAGGCTTGGAATTCACCTACCATTCTTCAGACTATTCTTTGACTTGAGCTCAAGTACTAAAATTTCATTCAGAAATATTCCTATCACCTTCATAGATAAACAATCGTATGAATTTGCCATTTATTAAAATTTATCATATTTATACATAGCAGCTTCTTATGAATGTTTATCCTTTAAATTTATAGAAATACGTGTGATTGAAATTTGCATACTTGGGCTTAAGTCTAAGATATTCTCAAGAATGGTTGGTGAATTCAAGGCCAAATCTATGCTGATTGCAAAAATATAGGACACTCATGATAGTATGTCATCATTCTTGACATTTATTGTTTTATGATCTAGCCGTTTTGTAAGATATGTTATGACTGCTCATTTATGTAAGGATGATGTCAAATTGAATAAACCTACTTCAATCCGTGAACACGCTTAATATGATCAAATAACAGTCCAAATAATAAAATATGTTCTTGTAAATATATTTCTTTATTTCCCCGGAAATAGCTGATTCGGATTACTCCCGCAATTGCAATTAATGAAAGGAACCGAAATGATACAAACGATGGTCATAAAATACCCAAATGTACCCATGTCTCACCAAAATAGCGGGTGTCTTAAGGACCTATTTCCCAACACTAAAATTAATGATCACTGAAAAGGCATGTAACGCTTGCTTATTTATTGCTAACAAGCTAAATGACCGATTACATCAGGTACTAGTAGATAAACTGAGGCCCGAGTAAAGTTTTCTCTTTTAATAAGCAGTTGAATAAGTTGTTTGGGGCGCTTGTTTCAGCCAAAGTTTTTTCTGCAGTTACTTGAGCAATTTAAACAATACGCACATCAATTATATATCATTAGAACTGGCATTTTTAGTGGTAAATAAAACTACTTTAATTTTGAAAATCGGTTAAGAAATAAATATTGTACAGCCAAAATGATTGTTTGATGGGGCTTTTCCTATGTAAATAAATTCCTTGTTGGCGGAACAGCAGAAAATTAAGAAATTTCAAATAACTTCAGTTAGCTTTCATATGTTGCTATAAAACCTTCAGGGTGTCTTAATTTACTAATATCCAACAATTTAAAACCATTTTTGGATAAAATTTCTAAAAAAGAAAAATGTTTATGCAGCAGAATTTTGCATTGAAAATGCCCCATCAAAAACAACTATCTCGCATGAATTTTTTATTTCTCAACCGATTTTGGAATGTAAGTACTTTTATTTACCACTAAAAATGTCTGTTTCACTGACATACAACTTATTTAGGTAGTAGATTAATTTTATCTTAAAATACCAAAAAACCTTTGGCTGAAACAAGCGCCCCAAACAAGAGTCAGGGTTTTTATATACATGGTCTTAAAAGCGTACAAAACCCTGCTAGGGTATATATCAGAATATAATACTTCAAACTTTACTTTTATAAAGAAAAAAAAGCAAATTAACAAGTAAGCTGTACTAAATAGAAAACTTTGTTGTTCATTGTTTTTAAAAGAAAAACACTCCAAAACACAACAAATGATACACCTGCTTTTATGTTTTAATAGGTTGGTTTCATACCAAAGTTCTATTGGGAGGGCCTCGTCAACTGAAACAAAATACCACCATTTTATCATGCAATGGTATGCCTAACAGTGATAATTGGAAGATTTAAAAAAGGGGACTAAATCATTTAAAATTATCTGAAAACAATTGATGTCTTTAAAACGAGTGGTAATGCCTCAGATTCAACCATGTTTACGTCCTCATTTTCACAATTTACAGGGAGAGGACCTAGACCCCCACCAGCGAGAGGATGATACACCTTCACCACCCACACCCCACGTCCCACACAACCACCACCCCCGTGGTTACATTGAAAATGGACACGCTACACCATTGCAACACGTCCCCACTTGGCATCTAAGAAGTATGGCATGACCACAATGGGCTGATGTAGGCCGCCCACAGATCTAATATAAAATATATTATTAGGCCTGTGAGGCCGACAAATCTCGTCATCTTGATGGCCTCATATTTGTTTGCTCATTTCTCACGGTCTTACTCAAGGCAAACGTGATGTTTTCAATTATTTTGCTTTTCAGACTCACATAAGTATCTTTCAGAATAAATAATGTATCAGAGATATAGGCAACTTTACTCACATAAGTATCTTTCAGAATAAATAATGTATCAGAGAAATAGGCAATTGTTAGTAGTGAATACAGTTACTAGTACTTTTCTTTTCGGGCATAATCAGTGCAAAATGCTGCTCCATCAAAATTAGATTTGATTTTGTTTCTTTTTAGAATTCCTATCTAAAATGATTTAATGTGATGTATAAATTTAAATTACGACACCTTAACGTTTTATCGCAAATTATTAAAGCTTACTGAAGGTATGAAACCACTAATTATTTCCCCCAGAGACACCAATGTTAAAGTGCCACTTATTAATGATTTGCTGCAACTTCAACTCAAACATGGACAATGCAGCAGTGTAATTTTCACAGAGAAAACTAATTTTCCACTTGAAAAATCACCAAAAAAGGTGGGGTCACAAGACATGTAAGAACGTTATTGTTTGTTTACTAAACAGGTCAAGGGTACAGCTGTTTTCAGTGATAGTAACTAGCATAGAGTCGAAATTTAGAAAATGTTCATCAGTGATCCAGTAAAACCTATTAATACGCTTTTTATACATACAACCACAAAATCGAACAGAAATGGGCAGTTTTCCCCTGCTTATAATGCCCATTTCCATCAAAAAAGGAGGGATTACTTTTTATTATAGGAACTACATTCGATACACATCAGAGGTTTACATGTAATTAGTGGTGGTAACCCTGAAGTTATCTGTGATTTTCTAATGTTCTGTAATCACAGTAACAATTAAAGGGTTTACATGTATGGGAAAAGTCCTAATAAACAAGTATTTATCGTCACATGTATGGGAAAAGTCCTAATAAACAAGTAGTTTTCGTCAGTTAAAAAAACTTAGGTATTTATATTAACCACTAAAAACTCAAGGTCCATCGGTATATAATTTATGTAAACGTAGGTATAACATAAATATAAGGAGATCCCTTGGAAGCAACAACCACAAACAAGAGAGAAAAGTAGCAGACTCGGTTTTATTGAGTCTGTTCATGAGAGGTAATATGATTTGCAATACCGCTCAGGCTCACAAGCACCGGCTTAGGCGGTATTCTCGCTAAACGCATACATATTGGACTTGATAATCCCAAAAGATCAGTAAGTAATAACACTACTGATCTGTAGTCGCGGCGACTTTTTACGACCTCCACACAGCACTAAACAAATAAGAGGTAATGTTATTTGCAACACCTCTCGCGCTCCCTGGCGCTCAAGCGGTATTCTACTATTTGGCTTGATGAAGAAACGTATCACACTTAGAACGCAGTAAACCCAAAACACGCATTCAAAACGAAAACAACAATTACATCGATAAATAGAAGAAAACATCTTCAGCCATAAGATAGTTGACGACATAAAACATGTCCTTGGAACGGTAGGTGGCAAAATCGACGCTGTGGTTTTTAAACAAGGTTCGATGGTGCACCTAACCTCACTTTTATCCTACGTTTGGGGCGCTTGTTTCAGTCAAAGGTCATAAGCAATTTAATAAGTACGTACATAAGTTATATATAATTAGAGTGGTAAATAAAAATACCTTACTTTTCAAAGTCGGTTGAGAAATAACTATTTTACAGCAAACAATGCTTTTGGTGGGGATTTTCCGATGTAAATTCCTTGTGGTTGGTGCAGTAGAAAATTAAGAAATCTCGAATAACTTCAGACAGCGCTAATATTTTGCTATAAAACTTTCAGAGTGTCGTAATTTACATTTATCCAACACATTAAAATCATTTTTGGATAAAATTTCTAAAAATAAATATTTTTCAAATTTTTCATGCAGCAGAAATGCACTATCAAAAACATTTTTTGGATATAAACATTTTATTTCTCAACCGATTTTGAAAAGTAAGGTATTTTTTATTTACCATTAAAAATGTCCGGTTCACTGATATACATTTTATTTAGGTCCTACTTCAATTTTGTCTTAAAAGTAAAAAAAACACACTTTGGCTGAAACAAGCGCCCCGAACAACAGTGTCATCCCAATTAAACGGGACAGTGTAAACCAATCTCCGCGCAGAGTTATCGTTCCTTGCACTCACATACGAGGAACGAGTGTACTCTGAGTAGAGATTGATTGTAAACCAGAACTAACTATGCAGTATGAGTACAAAGAGATGATCATGTATATATGAATATACCTTTTGCTCATAGAGAGCATCATATCTTTAGTCGAGTCTAATATATTTATAATAAGGCTCAGGACTAGAAAATTGTAGTAAATGGAATGGATTATAAATTTTCATTGCATCTTCGTAATACAGATTGTAATATTTTGGATCTCAACGCAAAATAAAGAGACTTTACGTTTTCAATATACTTCATAATGATCATACAATTAAAGCTCAATTCGCTGTTATTGTTAAACCGTGAGTTATACGGAGCATGTATTGTCAATAACATAAGTGTAAAAATTGTATATAGTCTTAGAAAATGATTTTTGTATCTTTGACTATTAACCAATCTCTCAGGAAACTCGCACATGCGATTATAAATAGTTATAATTATTAATTATAATTATCCAGTGTTGGTTATTCTGGTTGTTCTTGGTATAAAAGAGTATGAAAGTGAACCTTTGGAAACGGCCGAAAACGACAAGTTGCTTACAAAACAGTTGTAAAAGAAATTGTACTGCCGAAGTTGCATCGGTTAAATGTTGGGAATATACACAGTTTACATAAAAACAACTTCAATACTGATGCATTATGAATCGTATTCAAAATATGTCGTTTAAAAGTGAAAGCACTGTCTGGGAAATGCAACAAAATGCAGGAAATCAACACAAAATACGGGATGGAGAGACGGGTTTTTGACCCCCACCCCACACCCTCCCCGCGCCAACACACACACACAAAAGGGGGATGGTGTGGCTTCGGTTGAATTTCAGGGCTGGCTATGGGCCTGTGATCCGGTTCGCAAATCGTTATGATGGTATAACTTCTTTTTGTCTGACTTCTAAGACTTACGTTTTTTTTAATTTTGAAAATAAAGTTGTAATATATACAAGAACACTTTGTTAAAGTAGTTATCAAGCCAAACTTTACAACCTATGTACACCGTTTCTAAATCTACTGACGACGAGGTATATATCTTAAATAAAAAAAAAATATTTAGAGTTACCAACTCTTACTTGATTTTACGCATATTCAATCGTGGGTATTTTAAGAACCCATCAAATCTTTAACTTTTAATCGCTACATATACATTAGTATATGACCTGAACACCTGGATGGAGTTTTGGCAAACAATTGTGTAGTGAAATTGTTGCCGTTATTTGGCGAGTTAGTTTCTTCGCAGGAATCGGACATATTGTAAACGCATGTAATTATCACACTACTAGTATATTAAAATATATTTTTATGAAATTATATACAAACGTGAACCTACATACGGGGATACTGTACTGTGTTTACAATACGTCCGATTCCTACGGTTTCTTTAACATGGATATACAGCAGAGATCACAAATCCACTCAAAGCTACGTGTACAAAATTTCACTTGTACGATTTCACTTGTGTCACTGATAGAGTCCACTGGTCTCAGCCACCGCGATGGGCGTAGGTTTTTAAATAACCGACGAGCTGAGGCAGACTATATATGTTTTGTAGTATGGTGTACTTAATGACCCTATCCGTATACTCTAAATTCTATTTATTGAAAGTTAGAGAATGGTAAGGCGCCGACACTTTGTTTATTCTGGATTAAACGAGTTAATGCTTAAGCGTTCATTAAAGGCAATGTCACCGACCATATATCGAGTATGGTCTCATTGATGCCCATCGAGGTGTTTAAATCAACCAACGAGACGAGGCCATACTCTATTTGTTTTGTAGCAGGTGCATTTGAGATGTCTGCCATATTATAACTTCCAATAACTGGTAGTTAGAGACTTAATGAGTACACCTTTTAGTCTGACAGGTTATCTCAACGAAACGGTTTGTAAACTACTGTGCAAACACAACGGGAATTTCAATTACCATTCTACAATAAATTAATGTGCTGCATATCGGTGTGAACACTTTATATTTTATATGTAGAACAAACAATCCTGCTAAAATTAATATCTTAATAAAGGCAACTACCTTGATTAAAATAGCAAGTATACAGAACATCTTGTTGTAGCTTAGTGGATAAAAAGGTTCAGTTCGATCACTGGGATACAAAACTAACATCAAGTATTTAAATGTTCATGCTAGTGTTATTAGCTTAATTTAGCGCCGATACTTTTTACTGCAATGGTGCTTGTTCGTGCTGAACTACTGCTTTGTGCTGAACATGGACTGTGGGTATACCAATTAAACAGGTCCTGGACTGAAATATCTTGCCTGTAAACTGAAAATATATTTAAAAAAAAAACTATTTAAAAAAAGAAAGAAGTAGAACGTTTTTTTGTTGTTGTTTAACCAGTATCATACTTTATATATTATAAATATAATATAGAACAACCCTAGAACTATGTCAAGGGATTGACCGAAATATATTATTTAAATGTTCATCCCATATTATATACATGTACTTTAATTTGCATAGGCCATGCATTAGTCGGCACTGGTTTGGGTACAGAAGTGCGTTATGAATTTCCGAGAATCTGCGTATGAACAATTTATTGTTTGTTTATTTTTCATATTTACAATATTATCACGTGCTTTTCAACACGCCCCCCACTTGATGGCCCTATATCGAGCATAAATTTATGCAAAAGAAGTTTCTCAATTCTCAATTCTATTTTCTTTAAGTTTTGTCGAAACGAAAGAAAACAAGTTGCATATTTAAACAAAACTCTTTGTTATAAAAGACATCAGATCATATATCGGTTCAGTTTTGGATCCTTGTCGTTTTTTTCCGCATGTTTTTATTGTGGGGTATCGCGAAACCGTAGAGGTCATTGCCTGCAAAATAACCACAAACCATTTGGTTTAGAGATTATTTCTACTCACACACAGTACAGCGCGGAAGACGTGGCGAAGCAGAACAGACGTCAGTGAATAATTTTCTCCAGATTCAGGAGCTGTGTTACCGTCTAATGGGGGATTACGGAGTAGGATTGCAGTCATATGTGAGAGCACTTTCACCAGTGGATTTCAATAAGTTTGTGAACAATCAGTCATTATTTCCACAGGAAAATTCGCCACGGACGATGCAAGATGAAATACTCTTGGAAAAGTCGGCTGCTAAACAGCAGCAGCTTTCACCTTCAGTCAACCATATTTCAGACCAGAATGGAGATTCTGCGGTAAAAATCGGACACTCAGATGTTACGATATCCTCACAAGACGACAAGGTGCTGGATATTCATAATATTTATTCATCTTCCAATTTGGAAGCAAATACGCAGTTAATAACATCTTTGGCAAATGCCAGTCAGAACTTTTGGCCGCCCCCTCAAGGTGCCCAGGAGGAGCAATATAGTCAGGGACCGTTTCAAAACGTAAATGGAACTGTCAGTTTTCAGCAGTTTCCTCCGGGTACCTTTCTAAATGCTGGAAATGTGATGCAAGCTCACCAGGTTTCTGGTGTATCAATGGCACAACACTCTCAGAGTATTCAGAGTATGAGTCAAAGACGAGCAATAACAGCTCAGCATAATTTCCCTCACAGGCCCATGCCACAGGGAATGGTTTTAAACAATGCCAAAAATTATCCACAGTGGAGTAATGCACATACACAAAATCAGTCGACTCTTTCTCCTTGGGCACAGGCACAACTCCAGCAGCAACAAAATCAGAGGCGTTCAATGCCAAATATGAACATTCCAGCTTTTGCAGCACAAATGAAGAAATCGAGTTTCCCACAGTCTCAACAGATCAACTCGATGCTACAACCGTCCAAGTTTCGAAGAAGTACCTCTTTTCCCAGTCAAATGCATCAAGCTGCTTTTACAAAACCAAATATGGATTTTGTTGGTTTAGATGATGCACAGAGAGAAAACTTTTTGACTTACCAGGTTTGTAATTTATTTAGTATTTTGGGAGTTATTAATATTTAGCAATTAGGAATTCTTTCACTGAGAAATCAATATCTTTCACCAGTAGAAATTTAGTAAAAATATATAATTTCGAATCACTGGCGGCAATATCAGAACTAAAAAATAAGTTACAAATTATACATAAGTAACATGTTATTTATTGAAATTAAAACGTATTTAAGTTTTCCTGAAAAATGTCCCAGAGTACTGTAGTTGTAGACAAGGTGTTTGGCGATCAGGTCAATTTTTTCACCTAACTGTTTTCATCAATACTTCGCTGGTCAGTTCCATGAATTATCCACAAACCAGGGCTGGTTAGAACCGCAGTTGTATGTAGTTCTCGAAACAGTTTGTTCTTGAAACCGTGATACATCTTAGAACATATTATAGGTACGAATGCGACATGACTCAATCCAATTTTCTGGGTGAGGTTTCTGAATACATCCTGCAATGCCTGCATAAACAACCGCCATATTTCACTTGACTAAACCTTAAATACCACATGTTCATGTGTAAACTAATTTTCTGAATACAGAACAAATTTAACGAGATATTTTAACGAAAAATGACTATCCTTCTCTTTGGTGAGTTTTTTGCATGCCCGCGCAGGGCCTTTTTACACGTTTCAATCTTTGAGTCGCTCGCCCGAATTCTTATATACTCAGTGGAAAACCGTACATTTTCCTTCAGCCCGACTACATAAATTAAAAAAAAATCACTAGCTTGAATGACAGTTTACTAGCCCTGGGTTTGTTTGGGCTAGTATGTGGGTTAATTCGAAGACTGCAGTTTTGGAGAAGGGACCTTTTGGCCTAAATTGGGGAAAAATACATGAATGGGGAATGAAATTTCCAGAGGTTTGTTGAACAAATGGGGAAAACTGCATGATTTTAAAAGGAATTTGGGTGGAGAAGGGTATATACAGGCGGCTGCAAAGAAGGGTAGCTTCAATTGAAATATGGCGGTTGTTGATGCAGACATTGCCTGACGTCTTCAGAAACCTCGCCAAAATGTGCTGAAGGGACACTACCTGTACGCCCAAGAGGAAGATTCATTGATTCCATTAAATGGTGCGTACTGTCGTAAATCAATATCAGGAAATCCAGTGCAAATTGTTAGACATTTGTTATCTGATATGTGTATACATAGAACAGTCCTTTCCATAATTGCACAAAAAACATCCTCTTTGTCTTAAAACTGTTGTTTTCTGAAAGTTCACTAGGTCAAATCAAATTATAATATGTGTGGTTCCTATTACATGCTCACAAAAAAATTAGGGGTAGATGGGGAAATTGTTTTATTTTCTAAAAATATTTTATTTTATACTTTGAATTTTTTTCACTTTCAAGATACTTTTATAACCTAATGAACTAACTTATAAATATAAATTTGTTGATGTCGTCAGATACAGAACAGACAGAAAAATCCTTTATGAAAAAAAAGAGGAAAAAACATAAAACGGAAAAAAATCCAGCTTAACTTATTTGACCAGCATAATGTCAGCAATTCATTTTATTGAAGAAAACAAAGCCGTCCTTAAAAGATTTTTTTTGCTGTTTCTCGACCCCAGATTTTATAATTGGTAGGTAGGTTTTTTTGTTTTTGTTTTTTTGTTGTTTTTTTTGCTGAAGAGAGTAAAAACCTTAAGAATTGAAAAAAAAAATACACTACATATATTTAAAAAAAGTTGTATGAAAGAAGTGCTATAAAAAGTTTTTGGTATGGATTTCTTCCATGGGTACTTTTTTTATGGTAGGCCTAATCATTGTATGGATGAATTTATGGGCAAGTAAAACTATATTTTTTTTTAATAAATTGGCCTTTTATCTTAATGATTTTTTTAAATTAAAATCTCTTCTTTGATGACTATGGCAAGGAGAGGATTTGTTTTTAACTATGATTATGGCATTAGTTTTAAGATTCAGTAACTGTATTTTACTCAGGTAATATCTGATATACCAACCTTATCTATCAGAAGACCAACATTTACTTTAAATCAATACACCACATCATGACTACAGATAAATTATTCATTGAGTCATTCATGTACATTCTGCTGTCAAAAACATCTGTTGTCCTTACTGGCCCACTCTCTGGTAATTATCCTGTCTGGAGTTTTACAGTTGATATCAATGGGACACCACTACTAGAGATTGGTTAATGTAGATCAATCAGCTGGCTCACTTAGATAATCAATAACCAAATTATCAGTGATCAGCAGCTGTCATTGATATTTCCCACATTCAGTTGGTGTATATGTTTAGTGATTGTTGCAGGATCCCAAACAAAGGTCATTGTCCACTGTGCTGCATGGTAACTGCAACACATGGTGATATGAAGCCAATTCATAATATGACCTATGAAAATGTAATATATTGATTTTTTTCCTTGTCAATAGCTATTTGTAGCAATATGTATAGGTTATCATTTACATTTTGAGTTTTATGGAATTTAGCTTAAGAGGGGTGAAGACATGAAATGCAAACTGTATACAATTATGATGTCCATTTGTCCCTAAAAAATGTCTATCATACTTCCACAGACATTTAATGCATTTATGACTGACTTTCCTGAAACTATTTTTTTATTCCAATATATTTATAACTTTAATTGTAAAACTGTCTGAGATAATAAAGTGCCAGTAGTTGAACACTTTCATATGTTTTCAGATATTCTGACAGTTGGTACTCGCATGGATTGCCTTTGTTAACCATATTAACCCTATTAAATATTGATGAATATACTGTACTTGTGCAACATTCATGTAGATGCTCATAAAATATGTGTGGTTTTGGTAGCAGCAGTCACACACAGCCAAATCATTCTGCACACTGCTGTTGATTGTCAATATATTCAAGCATTAGTAGTCAATAGTGTTCACCTGAGCCCAGGCTGTACAACAGCTGTGATTTTTCAACAAAATCAATACATTATGTGTTGCTTCCATTTGTTTTACCTTATTGTTTGAAGTGTTCTTTTTATCATATGAAGGCCGGTCTTTTTGGTCCCAATGGACAGTGGCCAAACTTCTGAACGGTCTTTAGTTCTATTCTTCGATCCTGCTATCTCCCTTTTTAGAGCATACTGCATGCTCAGCCAAAACTATTGGGCAATGTATGAGTTATTCAAGAATGATCTTATAAAACTCATGGGGAGAAGGTGTGGATTTATAATGAATGTTCATTTATTGAACAGAAAGCATATCAGATTCTGAGAAAATAAACGGTCAATACCACCAATAACTAACATTTATAAGCAAAGGAAAACATATCAATTTGAGAAAGAAACTACTTAGAATTTTATTTTTCCTAACCTACAATCATGTATGCCAGTCCATACATCTTTAAATTGATAAGCACTGAGATAGTCTGCAAATTAGTTGCCAATCCTTGAATACGGGTTGCATGCATATCCTACTTTATAGTAGAGTACTGTCCATACTTTAAAGGCACACACAACAAACTTGATTTTTTTAAAAAAACTCGTGGCCTATATCCGGTTAGTTTTTCTACATAACTTGCATTTGTTCGATCATTAATTAATTACAAGAACAGCTTAAAGCATGTCGTTTGTGCATATTATTAACTGTTGATTAAAATGCACCAACAATATATTCAATCCTACATGTATGGAAGAAAGAGAAGAAAAAAAGATAACTCAAATTTTTATTTAGGTTTAAAGTCAAAATCATATTAGATGAATACACCGAGACGCTAATTTAAGTGCTCGATAAACGCTTCAACTTTCAAGATTTCCCTGTGTCCCTTTAAATATACTTCACATTTTAATATTAATTCTCTATACGCATTTCAAAACTTGCTCTCACTGGATGCACACAGTGAAGTTATCTTAGGAATGAAGAGAATTCCAGTTGGTGCCAAAATGCAATTGAATGTTTAAAACTTTCTAATGATTACCATCTAGCAGTTATATATGTAAAACATCAATATATTTGCCAATATTACAGTTTTTGAAATAACAGACTCGCGAAATGCCTTTGGGAATATCTGTAAAGCTTAATAGAAGGGACTATCATATCATGTAAATAGAAATTATACTGAATTTCATATAAACTTGACGGACAGTGCAGAAACTGCCGGAATATATTGGTGGAAAGCTTTTAACTACCATGTATATTATTCAGCATTCTTTGTTGCAGCATGCAGCTTTAAGCTGCCTCAGTAGCTCAATGGAGCCCTGCGTGTATTCACTCCCTGTAAGTAACCTCAGGGGGAGAAGAGATTTAGGATGAACTTCCCCATCAAACATGCCTCTAATATGATACGTTAATCATAAATGGGACGTAAAACCCTATTTCATTTCATTAATTTATTTCCACTTTACTAAAAGTAATAATATCAATCCCGAGCTTCAGTGTATTAATTTGTATTAATAGATAAAAACCTTTCCATGTATTACAGGATCGCAGTAACTCGTATGACACAATGAAGTTCACTCACTTTGAAAATCAGCTCCTAGACATTATGAGGAATACAACAAACATGGTTGACCCGGCTGAACAAATAAAAGGTAAATATCAATATCACTTGACCGTATATACATGTAGGTGACTACGCAATTTTAGGAGTTTGTGACTTGCTGAATTACGGCGTTGCAACGACAATGATAGATGCAGATGTTTGTCTGCAACAGGAGTTACATGTTTAATATCATGCTGTCTGCAGTATAACTGAGAGGACAATAAGTTCTGACAACCTCAGTAAATATTTTTGGCTTTCCCAGCCTATATATTGATTCTGCTAGGTACTCTGATGAATTGAACGCTGACGTTGGCTCTGGATAATACGGTGTCCCGTTAGGGCCATCTTATCGCATCTTACCATCGACCTAGGGCGATGGTAAGATGCGATGGGTCGATGGTCCATCGCATCTTACCATAGACCATCGCATCTTAACATCGACCATCTCATCTTACCATCGACCATTGCATAGATCTTACCATCGACCATCGCATCTTACCATCGACCATTGCATCTTACCATCGACCGTCACATCTTACCATCGACCATCAACCTAGGTCGATAGTAAGATGGCCCTAACAGGACACCGTAGGATAATGATCAGGAGGTGCTTGTTATCTTACTCTTTAGAAAGCCAGGCTAAATTTACTCTTGAGATTAGACTGCAATCATTGTCTTGGAATACAGGAATAGGAGTAAGCATTGTCAATGGGCGGTTTATATGGGTTTAGTGGGATGTTTAAATGTGTTTGATTTCAGTTTTGATACTCTCGCCAATTGGAAATTCGATATAAGATGCGAGTCCAAAGGAATGAAAATAAACTGCTTGCATCTGCTATTCTAATAGTGAGGGCTGTGGTGTTGGGGAACATTAATTGATGCACGTCTCCTTCCAGTACTTTAGTTACATACATGTACCGTATTTCCCCTAATAGTAGGGGTTTTATTATGGTTTTACAAAAGATCGAGTTTATTGCATTTTTAATTTTGTTTGGATATTTGAATAGAAAGATCAAAAATGTATTGAATGTTGAATACATTTTAGTTATTATTTTAATTTTTTAAAAGGTGTGTGTGGGGGCAGGCGAAATTTGGGGAAATATGGTATACATGCCAAAATGCTTCTGTTGAACAATTCCAACTTTTAGTAGTTTCTAAAAGTACCTAGGCAAGCTGTTCCTTTAAAAAGTATCTTTATTTTCTCTTTTGAATACTCGATATTGCAGTGCAGTTAAAAAACAAAATTAAATCAGTAGACTAATGGAACCTTGGGATTAATACAATGCCTTCAGGAGGTGTAATCTGTGTAACATGTACAGTACAGCTCGCGCGAAACCCACACTTTACTCTTTCACGCCTTGTGAGGAATTTACGTAATTACACGGAGTTGTGATGATAAAACTACTCGCAGATAAAACTACTCGCAGTTGGAATCATCACCTATGCAAAAGCTCTCGGCATACTTACGCCACGATACTAAGTGTAGACAAACTCGGAGTTCGCTGAATCGAAACTGCACAGATAAAGGGTGCAACTTTTTCTAACTGCAGTCATTTTAATGCATAATTATTCAGTGACTTCAAAAAAAATGTCGAAGCAGAAGATTACTTTTGTTTTGGAAAACTGGATGTGGAAAAATTCAAATGCCCGGATTATGTATACTGGGTCACGATAGTTATATGGCGGTTCCTATTACCGGCTTCGCGGCGACTGAATATAAAATTCAATTAGTAATTATTACTCTAGAAATTATGATTATATTTTTAATTAATCGTTATTTGTAACAAATTTATTCTGCTGTTTATTAATTTGTTGACGGGTTCTTTAGTCGGAAATAATCAGAAAAAAATTGTAAAGAATTCCGGGTCATAAACCCGTTGTTAGTGCCGCCTTGTTAAAAGGTACATACATGGCCAAGGATTATGGGTATTTATGTTGGTTGAAGAAGTGTGACTTTTGCACATCAGAAACGAACAAAACTTGCGATTAAATGCATTAAAAGTTTGAAATACGTATTTGTTTCGAAATTTATTCATTGTATTTATTCGTCTTGCGCAAAAAAGATGCACTCGGCGTCTCATTGTACTTTTTCTGGCTATTGACTTTTTCAAGCGTGCTGTCGGACAAGTTGAAAAGTTGTCGGGGAAATTAAGATTTTTCCCCAATAGTAAATCACCACAGGTGTGCACTCATGGTTAATTGGATTCTACGCGGAGTAACTCGTAGTGTGAGTGACTCGACAATGGCGTACTTTCGCCACATGATTTCACTGAGTCCAAACACTCACTCAGCGTAGATCCACGCGGCACTCGATACGACCAAACACGGCGAATCGAGTAAAGTGTGGGTTTAGCGTGAGCTGTACTGTATGTCTTGTACACAGTAAAGCTTGAATATAAAAATCAAACTAAGGCACTCAAGTTATGATTTTGTTTATTGTCTCATATAATTGTACAGGCATAGTAAAAGGGGTTGATGCACTATATGAAAATCTTGAGAGAAGCTGAAAGAATTATCAAAATCCCATGAAAAATAAAAGATATGACCTATTGAAAATGTACAAAGAAACTGAAATGGAGGTGGCCATCTTGGAACAATGATGTCATCGCGTCATTTACCATATATGGCATATTGAGAGAAAATGTCTTTTAAAGCAAAGAAAATAACTGCAAATGAAAAATAAGCATACAAAGTATACATTTTACATCTGTATATTTATTTTTAATCATTTTGCAATGATTTTCTTTGCTTTAAAATATATTTTGTCAATATGCCATATATGATAAAAAGGCGCGATGACGTCATCGTTCAAAGATGGCGACCTCCATTTATATTCTTCGCAAATTTTCAACAGGTCATATCTCCTATATTTTCCATGGCATTTTGATAATTTTTTCAGCTTTTTTCAAGATTTTCAGAGCTTTTAAATACATCTTGTTTGAAATTAGTGCATCAACCCCTTTAAGCTCAATTACATGCAGCAGTTCAGCATATGATCTTGTATCTTATGAGTCCTTAACTTTGTCTTTTTGTATATATAATTATGTTTTTTTTTCTGTTCCCCTGAAGAACATGCACTAGATCAACCAAACTCGGATCATAGTTGTTTATTGGACATTTGCATAGCTCAGTACCTGATAGAGCAGTTCCACAAAATTCAGGTTTTATGGAGCTGCAATGGTATCTATAGACTTGAGAATCATAGCTCTTATGGTAGTTTGTACATACCATAGAGCCAAGATTCCTTGGCTTTGAATTATAGGTAGGACCCCCGTAAGAATCCCATACACACTTTTCCAGTGAGGTTTCGGAAGACATCATGCAATGCTTGCATAACCACCATATTTCAGTAGAACAGATTTAATAAATACCATACATGCATGCATAAAACTCAAAAAAGGGAAGAATATCATGCCAATCGAGTATGTTCTTGTAAGCCACTCGATATTTACAGACATTTGGTATTAACATTTGCCCCTCTAGTGTGATCTTGTTACATATTTCATTTTTGGAAACGTAACTCCGCCCCCAACTCGTGACATACACACAAAATCGCAGTATACAATACCGGAAATGAGTCAAGTTATGTGTGTGTTGGGCTGGGTTAAGTTTCCAAATATGGAGCGAGAGCGATGAATATAAATACCAGAATTACTGGAAAATATGGAGTGGGTTACAAAAGCAATATACTCGATTGGCATGATATTTTTCTCTTTGGTGAGTGCCCAACTATTATTTTTCGCCTTTTAATTTAATTGATAATTTTAAATGGTATAGAAATAATGGAAATCTAAAAAAACAACACTAACACTAATGAAGATTGAACTCTACATATACATGTAGTGCCATCTGCTTTATATTATGCAGCACGAGGCTTTGGTCAAAGGAGAGGTATGCTTGATAATTTTTATTTCCGTTACTTTTATTCCACCCACAATGTCAGTGTTATACAGTTGTACTTGTTTTGTGGTCCTGTTTGTTCACAGTATACATAATTGTACTTGTATTTTTTATGACATATTTTGGTGGATTTTTTTGTTAAGTTTTTTAGCGATTGTTAGTGCAA
Organism: Cyrtodaria siliqua; assembly: GCA_037043455.1. Classification (NCBI taxonomy): domain Eukaryota; kingdom Metazoa; phylum Mollusca; class Bivalvia; order Adapedonta; family Hiatellidae; genus Cyrtodaria; species Cyrtodaria siliqua. The sequence continues at coordinate 109,194 of JAWPHD010007573.1, forward strand.
TTCTTTTCGACATTGTTGTATAAAGTCATATATTGTTTTTATACCCACGCTTTCACAAAGTGAAGTGGGGTCTATATATATATAGGAATCACGTTGTGCCGTAACACATTTTTGTCCCGTCACTGTCACGTCCTGTCGCGTCCTGTAACACATTTTCATTACTTGCCTCAAACAGTTTTGAATGGGTTGTTCCCAAGCTTCATATACACATAACAACTGTGTGTCCCTCTACATTACCCATTGTTGATTGCCTAATTTATTACAAACTTATGGCCCTTTCTTTGACTTAAAATATTTAATGACCTTCAGTGATAGTTGTTATTAATCTCATATAAATATATGTATAACACACATGCACTAGCTAGCACAACAGTAAACAAAATTCCTTGGCAATAATATAAATTGTCAGGGCTCGAATTCAGCACACGCAAACTAGCAAAATGCAAGTCGATTTGAGAAAATGCCAGTTGAAATATTCAACATTTGCAAAAAAATGCGAGTGCATCTTTTCTAGATACAGAGTCAGCATGATTGATAGCTTGATCAAATAATGAAACAGAAAACGAAAGGAGTTATAGTTGTATTTTTACAAACATATCTAGGTTGTTTATAATATATCTACAGGCTTTCATGTCCGAATAAATAATGAAACAACCTCGTATTTATTGTATATTTGCTTAAAGCTGTACAGTCCCTATTTTAACTGGTAATAACTCATGAATATGAATGAGTCACGTGTGAAGTAGTTTCAAATCGACCATCACCCCAAAAGTCGGTATATAAGGAGAAATCGATACGTAAAATTTCACATTTTTATTTAGCCTCCGTACAGGTAACATCGATAAATATACGGCTCCAGAATATATGTGATAAAAAAAATAGTTGCCCGGAATGGATTTGAACCACAGCCTTGCACTTGTAAGATTTGAAAGATGTATGCTGAACCTCTAGACCACTGCTATTTATTGGTATTTTGTAGCATTTTTAACACTAAATAGGCATTACGTAATAACAAGAGCGCGCACACAAACACATCAAGCGCTAAATAACAAGTCGAGATATGGTTGATTTGAGGCGAAGTATTAGTTTCATATTGATAAGATACAGTATTACACCAGGCAATGTTAATTTACACGTGCGACAATATGGACTTCATATTTATTGATCCATCTTTAGTTGCGTTCAAATATGTTAAGTTATTTTGCCTCATAATATATGGTAGTTAGTATACTATTTTCTCAAGTAGCGGTTTAGTTCAGTGGATAGAGCTCAGGACTTGAAATCAGAAGGTCGTGTGTTCGAGACCCGAAAGAAGCTAACTTTTTTTTCTGTAAAAATTAATGTTACCTGTGTACAGGTACGATGTGCAGTGGTCGATGTATATACAGTAAATGATTTCTTGCGCTATATTTGCTCGCTTAAATACCCGATTTCGACATGAGCTGGTGAACATGAAGTTACAAATAAAGACACGCCTACAAAGAAGAAATCGATTGATATAGGGACTCTGTAGCTTTAAGTTATCGTGTTATACCCAGGGCTCTGGAAATATTTTGAAACTCCACTTGCCCAGAATCCACTTGCCCTGTCCAAAATGTCACTTGCCCCAAATTTAAAAGTCACTTGCCCCAAAATCAAGCCTTTGTGAACATACCACTTCAATATTATTCTAATGTTTGGTTATTGTACAAAACTGTAACATTACACTGTACTATACTGTGGAAATCAGATGGAAAAAACAACATCATTTGATTATATTTATTCAAATAACACTATTATATTCTATAATATACTTTCATAAAAAGCAAATGTAGACTATATGATGATGTTCAAGACATATTAGTTCTAAACTAAATCAACATTCATGAATGTGTTTTCAAAAGTTTCCCTTTATAGTAATTGCAAACAACATCTGCCTACTCAGCTTTAATCGTCACCGTCAGGCCACAAAAGTTATATAATTAATCGTGTTACCAAATGTGCCAAACAAAATACAAACTCGCAAACAAAGTTTGTTTTTAATAATATGTGTCAAAATAACTGCAATAAAGCAACCCGCTGCATTCACATACCTTCCTTAATTAGTGCCAGTAATTAATTTTTACTTTATTTGTGTATGGTACAGTACTTACCGTAATCGTTTATTAAAAATAAATTGCTTTTTGTTTACAATTTTCCAATGACCCGCGTTTCACCTATTACACAGCTATAAGTACTTGGCGGACTGATAAGTGTGTATTCATTACCTTTTCCGATAACATTCAGCGTCAATACACAATATGCGTTGCATAAAATCTTGGTGCGGTTATACTCTACATAATTCGAAAGTTCGGCTAAACATATGATTTATGTTGCGCGTAAAATACTGCATAACAGAAGTCAACAAACTTTACAATGGTTACGTTTTATCGATTATAATTGGATTAAATTTTTGGGATGGTCTTATCTTATCAAACATGTTAGTAGAGGACACACTTCAGTAATAGGGAGATGAATAGGACACACTTCCGTAATAGGGAGATGAATATTATTAATGCCAATCAAGCAAGATATCGGCGCATGGACATTTTTGATTGGCACCTCAAACTTTCGTCGGCCAATCGGGTTTTGACAAACTGTGTAAGTGGGAGGGATTAAACAATCACAAAACAACACAGGTCAGATTTATGACACTCCTGAATTACCGCTCGCGGCGAAAGCGACTGCTGGTTAATTCGTAATCAGCACACTTTATGATAAGCTGAGTTTTCGTTTGATTTTTTGTCTAAAACGGAAACGTCCAGTCGGGCAAGTGTCGGACAACTAGATTTGTGACGGACACCTGCCCGCACCCAAATTCCACTTGCCCGGGGCGTCGGGCAACCATATTTCCGGAGCCCTGATACCCCTCCCACACACTTTCATTTGAGTGGAATGAAAACAAGACAATGCGCATGATATAACACCCTCATTTTTTTACCCCTTATATAAATGGTACCGTTTTACGGTACCATTCACAATGGCAAAAAGCATATTTTTTTGTCCCAATTGGAGTGAAAAAATTCCCAATCCCCCAAAAAAAAAAAGAAATCGAGTGAAACAATTATTTATCTCGAGTGAAACAATATATTTATTTACCTATCTGAACCGAAATATCATATTAATCATTTTAAAAGTATAACGGTCAACCCTTTTCAGGCGAAGTTTAAAAAGATTAAATTCCTACATTTGTTATTATTCAGGTCAAGAGTCACGTGATCGTGTCCGGTGCGGTGATAAATATTTCACGCAAAATTAAGACAATTTCAAAATTCCGACCAACTTTTCCTTTTGACACTCGTCGCGTGTGTGAACTCTCTGAAAAACATCCAATTGTTTATCTTTAAATTTTAAATCCTAATTATACTCCGTGAAAAGCTTGTTCCACTCCTAAAATTCCTCCATTTTGAAGTTTGTTCCACTCCTAAAATCCCTCCATTTTGTCAGTTGATACTTGTGGTTAATAGCGGAGTTATTTGATGAGGGGACAATGAATGCCTTCACCTCGCGCGAGAATATCACGGGAATTTAATTAATATGCAAAATGACAATATGGGGATATAGTAAATAAAAGTGTACTTCAAAACGTAAATGTTTTATTGTGTCACTACAATCGACAAAGGTGCAGTCTTATTGCAACTTGGTATAATAAACATTAATTGATATATTTGTTAGTCTAAATTATCGTAATAAATCGACCCGACGCCGCAAACATCGTTGAAAGTGCATGATTGTGTGTTTTTACTAATCCCCACTTTTTCACTATAGGAGTTCCTCTGACCCTAATAAGCCCCCCCAAAAAAAAAGAAAAAAAAAAGAAGGCTTTTAGGATCAGAGAAGGCTCGGATTAAAAGCAGCAAAAGTATGTAAATGATTTTGTGCTTTAGAGTGGTACGAAAATAAACGGAATATGCGATAATCTGTTATACGAATAAACGGATTTGACTGTATAAATATTGTATGACATAGTTCTGCACATAAATGCTTTTGCGCAACAAAAAAAAGCCAGTAAGAATGCATTTTTGCGAGTTGAAAATATTTACACTCACAAGAAAATGCAAGTGGGTAAAAAGGTAAAATTTACCCTATAAATCATATCATGCACTCCATGTTAACTGCGTAATTCTAAAAAAAATACTGTTAATTTTTGTTAAGCGTTGGAGATGACGTACATTCTTGTAATGTTACGCTGTTGCTTCTGTTATAATTGTTCCATTTGTTTAAGTTTTGCTTAAATTCTTTGATATTAATTATTGTCAAGTGTCACATATTACCGTGTGGCATGATTTATACTTGTACAATGACAGACTTTATGTTGTTCTGTATACTCTCATTCCACCAGATATGTGTGCATCTAAGCAAGATATTTTAGAAGGGTACATGTATAAGAAGTATGCCAGGCTTACAGCCCCTGTCTCTGACTGTCTATGCTATATTTAGGGATGGTGGTAGATCCTGGATTTTCTGTTAGAGGGAGCATTGTCCTTTGTGATAAACCAATGGTGATGGATTCAGACCATATTACAACATTCTGATATGGGGGAAAAACAAAAAGGATCTCGATAAATAACATCAAGTTTATTTTTTCCTTTCTTTGAAAAAAATATAGCAAACAAAAATTAGAATTAATCAGAGTCCGTCTACAAATTTCTGAAGTTTGTCTTGCATTAAAAAGCCATGCGGTTTTATCTTCTGAAGAACATTGACAAGATTTAATAATAAAAAAATAAGATTTCCAAAGACCACAAAATAAAATGGAAGGCATAAAACATTCAATATGACAATGATAGAGTGTTCTTCATGCAGTTTTATCTTCTGAAGAACATTGACAAGATTTAGTTAAAAAAAAAAGATTTCCAAAGACCACAAAATAAAAAGGAAGGCATAAAACATTCAATATGACAATGATAGAGTGTTCTTTATTACAGGAAAGGTACCATATATGTTCGGTGAGGATCCAGCCAATACTTTACCTGAGGATGGATCTCTGGATCAGACTGTTCCCAACATGGGCTCTCCCAGTAGTACCTCACCCTCACACACGGGTCTTGAACATGTAGAACGCTTCTCTAGGAAAGTGTTTGTTGGGGGGTTGCCTCCAGACATCGATGAAGGTGGGTACATAACTACAATTATACAATTATTTATAATGCACTCGATACTGCCAAGTACAACGTTTTTGCAAGTATTCTGTTTTTAATTCTGCAGTTTTCGGACTTGAAAATTAATTGGTCTTCTCAGACGAGCGATTACTGATTTTAATCAAGATTAATTTATAATAGCGGATGTGTCTAATAACTTAAATAACTAGTTCTAGTTGACAAAAATGGATTCAGGATGTTTCCTACCCTGAATGTTTCATACCAAGTTCTGGGTACAAAACGTCTCGATGCCAAAACGGTACGAAATGTTTAGGGTACGAAAATTCCAAGGTACGAGTCGTACGTAATTCACAAAATGAAACTAGTTTGGGACCAAAGGACAACATATTTTAACAAAAAACATTCGGACCAGTTTCTAAACTACCATACCTTTTATCTTTAATATTGGTAAAAATATCTTTGTTTAGATAAGTATACAATTACACTGATTTACACAGTTTAACTTCCCTTATACTGTCCTGTCCGTTCTTGTGCAACAAAAAACAATTCCGTCGTCAAAATCTGGCTTCTTTATTTTTTTAATCTTTAACTTTAATTTTTAATAAAAAATACCTCATTGTTGGTTTTCTAAATAACAACAATTGATATTTTAATGAAGCCTTTTGAAAATAAATGAAAATATTTCGAGTCACGGCTTGTGCGTAGGGGACATTATCTTTTTTTGCACGTTTTACAGTATACGTTTTCCATATACAGATTTTCCTTTGTTATTTTGGTTTATTATTTTAAACCCAAAATGATCCCACACTTCTGATTGCTTCTGTTTCCCTAGAAATGGATACAGGTGTTACTCATTTTCAGCTTCCGACATTTTGGTAACCTTGCCTATTTAGTTTGTTAAACGGCATTTGATTGGCTGGCGGACTTGATTCGTCCAGTCAACGCAATCGTGAACACTCGGCCAATCCCGTCATTCTTGGGAATCCTGCCTCGTGTGTATATCAAGCTTATCTTAACATTTTGTTAGAAGGCAACAGCACAGAAAATAGTGCACTGTTACTGTGTAAACAATATGCCACTTAGCCGCACGTGTAGATGTATAATTCGTGTTGAATGTTTGTTTTTTACAATTTGGATGAATGTTTTATCACTGTTTTATTGTAAATAATCTATAGATGAAGCAATTGGCTGAAAGACGTTGCACAATTTGGATGATTACTTTGATTTTGAATGCAAATTTGTTTTGGCGGGAATCTAAAGCACGATGACATATGGAAACCGTAGATTTATATTTGAGTAATGCTGCGAAGCAGTGTACGAGATGTTGCAAATGCCAATCAACGTTCATTTTAAATGAAACAGTTCAAATAAAGCACGACAAAACTTGGCAACGATAACACTGGAACGTTATCTTCGTCGACGAATACAATTTCATCGTCAACGATCACATCGGAGGCATTTACTGACAATTTCATGATTAGTACTAACTTAGATTAGTACTAACTTGTACTAAACAGATGCGCAGCGTATTGAATAAATTAATAAACATTTTAAATATTTCAGACCAGAGTAAAAAGGTAATTATTCAGTATGTATTCACTAATGGTTAATTCTGTTTGTTTCAGAGGAGATTACGGCTGCATTCAGGAGATTTGGTCCTGTGGTTGTAGATTGGCCTCATAAAGCAGAAAGCAAATCATACTTCCCTCCAAAAGGTATGAGACAACTTTATTTTCCCTTCGTGGTAGAGCACCCGCCTCACATGCGGGAGGTCATGGGTTTGGTCTCTGGCCGGGTCACACCAAAGACTTGGGGATATCATGTAATGTGTTTATGGCCTGGTTTTCCAGTGGAGGCTCAGCACTATAAAATTAGGATTTTTTTCTTTTGATTTTTAGCTCTACTGATCAAAGATCAGCAGAGCTTATGCCGTGGTCCGTCTGTCCGTCCGTCTGTAAACTTTTTTGTGGCGACTACTCCTCTGAAACTACTTTACGGATTTTCATGAAACTTCACAGGAATGTTGCTCTTGATGTCTAGTTGATCATGAATAGCAACATTTCAGAAATTCAAGATGGCCGCCAAGGCTAAAAATGGATTTTTTAATAAAAAGGTTTTAGCATCTACTTTTTGAAAACTAAGTGATATTGATATGGGACTTTTTCTAAAATGATCAGCATGACATGATGTTGGTCCTTGTCAAAAATGACATTAAACATGGCTGCCAGTGGCCATCTTTGTTTACATAGAGTTATATAGTAAACATTTGTAGCGACTACTCCTCTGAAACTACTTACGGATTTTGATGAAACTTCACAGGAATGTTGCTCTTGATGTCTAGTTGATCCTAGCAAAATTTCAGTTCGGCAAAAAATTCAAGAAGGCGCCAGGCTAAAAGTAGTTTTTTAAAAAACAAATTTGTAGCGACTATTTTTTGATAAGTGATATTGATATGCGACTTTTTCTGAAATGATCAGCATGACATGATGTTGGTCCTTGTTGAAAATTATTTTGATTCAACATTAAACATGGCTGCCAGTGGCCATCTTTGTTTACATAGAGTTATATAGTAAAAACTTGTAGCGACTACTCCTCTGAAACTACTCGTCAGATTTTTATGAAACTTCACAGGAATGCTGAACCTATCAGTAGAGCTTCAAGGTCATTGACCTTTTGTTGTAATTTTTCGTTTGATTTCATATTTTTTTTAGAACATACTTTTTACTTTGCATGTTCTTTTGTCCTATGTAACCATATATAACAAATAAAAATTGATGCATTAGTTATAGAATGTCTAACGAGGTGTTACACGCATATATCATAAAATATATCGAGGCGTAATTGTTTTATTGCTAGCCAACGCCCCACCCCCTTGTTTGATATCTGGTATAACGGCAGACTTTTTAAAAAGTGTTTACGAAATATCAGTACACTTTCACGACGATATGGAAAGTGATCACATTATCTTTCAGGAATCCATTTCTTGTGAGACAAAAATATACACAATGTAGTGAACAATTTTAATAAAACATTTTGCAAGTTTGCAAGTCGTTGAATAATATTCCGCACTGAGAATCTGTAATTGTAGATGAAAGCAGACTTGAATGTTCTATTTTGTCCAAAGCCTGAGATAAAAAATATCCTAGTCCTTGTTCAAGAAGTCCTCGTTCAAGAATCCATCAACTTCGTCAATGAATTGAGAAAAAATTATGTCTTCGCCATCGTCAATTTTAAATTATTATTTTTTCTTGAATACGGACTATTGTTCTGTTTTCCCTGTATTCCACTTCGCGCACAAAAATGAATTTTAAAAGGCAAGGCGCTTAAATTTTAACAATTCGATTAGTTGACGTTCTGTGTCGTCATATTTGTTTGGGCAATTATGTCGCAGTAGATTATTCATTATTTTATGAGGCATCCTACAGGGTATTTTCCATTTTCGAACAGTTTAACAGGATAAACATTTATTTTTTTTTAAATTAAAAGGTTTTATATGTAGACCTGCGATAAAAAATTTAGAGAATGTCCAACTCTATCTTTGAGGATAAATGTACCATATAAATTATATACTGGGGCGAAATCAAAGGGTCTACCTGTTCGACAGGAAGACCCTTTGATTTTGCACCAGTCCATGATATATTCTCACACCGAGTTGGATGTTCTGTAACTATTACATACTGTTTAGGTCCTCTTGGAAATCGATATTTGCTTATTGTTCTTAACAGTCCCATTGCATTACTTATTGTTGTACTGTCTTGGTCAGTAAGCGTTTTGCGCATTTGAAAACTGAGACTATTTTCTGAGTGATAATAAACAGATTAAAGGCTAGTCTAGACTTGTTATGGAAAATTCTACTAATTAAAAAAATTAAAACCATACCAGTGTTCGACACTAACTTTTTGGACCAACTAGCCCCGGGGGCTAGTAGGTTTGGAATTTCACTAGCCCCCCTTAATTTCTACTAGCCCTGCTACAAACGGTACCAAATCCTCATTGTATATTGATTTGACGGGGTTGGTTATACAATAACAACACAAATCAGATGATTATTATTTTAATTTATTATAGTATTTCTGAACAATGTACATTAGAAACACAGAAATAAGAAATTATTATGATAAGAGTTTATTGTTTTTTGGCTGGTGGAGAAAGCCCCAAAAAGCGATCCATGTTTGCACCTTTATAAAAAGTTCATAATTCGCGGCGTTTTCCGACGGAAGCGGAAACAACTGCTGTAATCATGGACATAAAAACGCTTTAGAAAATATGTCTAGTTCACGCAAAAAGAAAACAAATGTCGTTTTACGCGGACTAAAAGAGCAGCAGTTTTAAGCGATAATCTGCGGAACATTAATGATTAACAGTGCTTGAGAATTTTATTTATATAATGCCATCGCAAATTGGGTACGTGTTTGTTCTATAATCTACTAGCCAATCGGGCTAGCTAGACGATCGTCCGTGCTAGCCCGATGGTCACTTTTACTAGCCCCGGGCTATCGGGCTAGCGTTAGTGTCGAACACTGCATACAGAATAAACTAAAATGTTTTGTTTTTGTTTCTCCTTTAAAACAACTGCAAGAGGAATTGGTCTAGACTCTGGGGAAAGGTCATCAGGTGTTGTATGCACTTGGTGAACTTGCCAGGTGCGTTTGACATAAGTGTCACAACATTTCCTTGATTGCCAGGGAAATTGACATCATCTCCTGTTGATAATCTGTATATTCCCATGGAATCTAAGTAGATCAAGGCTGTTTTACATGGTGTACAATAACAAAAAGCCAAAATAGGTCACTGACCCTAGTTTTACTTTTTTTGTATTAGGCCATATCAAATTAATTCCCAGTTTATCATCCAAATTTTGGAAAAAATTGGGGGGGGGGTGGTGCAATTTTATTTTTTATTTTCCTGAGATGACATCAAACATCACAAAAATATTAATAACCAGAAGTATTATGTTTTGAACACTCTCTTTATTACCAATTGTCACTGCTATAGCATACATTTGTATTTATAATGATATAAACTACCATGTATGTGAGTTTTAAAAGTTGAAGTTCTCAATATAACTTACTTCTTATTGCTCGACACCGATTTGTTTACAAAATGTATTTCCGGTTCGGGCTAAATATTAACGCATTTTCCGTCACGGAAAGACGAGTCTTTCACAGTCGTTTTTTTTTTCCCCCTGACAAAATAAAAATTGTCGGGACGGCATAAAATATTCGGGGCGGGCGGGGATGATAAACTGGGAATTAATTTTATATGGCCTTAGTTAGAGGCTATGAAGTGAAATTTTAACAATTAAGAAACCCTAAGGGAAGGAGCGCGTCTTCTGCTAAATCCGCCTCCTTGTGTCCAATCAAGCGCGTGCCATTTAGTAAGCAATTACTTAATGATTAAATGGTTAAAATTGGTGATCGTTAGAAATTTACATGAATAAGTTTGCCTTTTTTTTTTAAATTCCTGACCGTCTGATTGGAGGAAAAAGTAGGGCAAACACTAAGTATTAGTTAGAGGCTATGAAGTGAACTTTTAACAATTAAGAAATCCTAAGGGAAGGAGCGCAGCGTCTGACCGGGGTTTCTTAATTGTTAAATTTCACTTCTTAGCCTCTAACTGACTTAGTGGTTGCCCTACTTTTTCCCCGCGCTTCTATGAAACCACGCCTCTTAACACGTTCGCGCTTCTACTAAATCCGCCTCCTTGTGTCCAAACAAGCGCGTGCCATTTAGTAAGCGATTACTTAATGATTAAATGGTTGAAAATTACATGAATAAGTTTGCCATTTTTTTTTAAATTCCTCACCGTCTGATTGGAGGAAAATGTAGGGCAAACACTAAGCTCTGTTAAAATAAGTGATAGCATTATAATGAATTGTATTTCTCTTGTAATATTATTTGATAAAGCCCGTAACATGACATAAATCATCCTTTATGTGAGATGATCAATTTTAAAAAGTGCTGAAAGATGCTGTTACTGTTACTAGTGCTGGGTACGTATCGCATCTAAAAATCGATACAAGAGACTGTATCCCGATACGTATCATAATATATTTTCTTGTGCAATTGCAATGATATTTTCAATAGACTTTGGCGATTTACTGGTGTACCATGATGGAAGTAATTATTGGAAGTCAGGTTTTTTTTTCCTTCTATAGAAGGGGCCGCTTAACGGCCCCTTAACGGCCCCTTCCCCTTGGAAAATAAGTATAGTTTTTCCCCTAAAAATATAAATTCCCCTCCGAAGAATTGCCGAAATGCGAAAATCGGCCATCGAAATGCGAAAGTCAGACAGCTGTCATCTATTGTCAGGGGAAGTAAGTCACGCTGGTAAACAAAAGAACGGAATACGGTATGTCGTAAAATAAACCTCATCAAGGTAGAGCACTGCGCAAATCAGTGATCTCCCTTTACGAGATTTCTTTTACGACATCCCGTATTCCGTTCTTTTGTTTACCATGCCTCATCTATTCAAACTGGCACTGCTTATTCCACAGTCTACGGCTGTTGTAGAGCGTGGATTTTCACTGATGAACGACATCGCCACTGAATTAAGAAGCATGTCCCAGGACACCTTAGACGCATTAATGCGTATCAGTGACTTCAGTGGTAGTTTAAGTGATCAAGATTATGACAATCTGGTGGAGGAATTCAAAAACGTTAAACATAGAGTGATGGCCTTATAATCATAAGATGTATGATAGCAAATTCAATTGAATTTGCCATATTAAAAGTTAATCATGCACTTTAAACTTGTTTACAATTTGTTTCCCCTTTTTCACTAAAACGCCGGCGGCCCGCGGAAATTTTCCCCATCTCAAAGGCCCCAGGCCCCTTCCCCTTTTCCAGAAAAAAACCCCTGGAAGTGCATCTGTTTTTAACTGATGGTACCCACTTCCTAATATGTGTATTTACGATTGTATTACAAACACGGGAACCATCCGACTTTAACAATAGATCATAGTTGCAGATTACGATTTACTTTCATAATCAAAACATAAGTAGAGAAAACCAGTAAGAACCGGTATGCTAAAAAATATCACGGTACGTATTATTTTGAGGTCTGTATCACAATACACCGATAAACCGATAATACCATGCAGCATTGACTGTTACTATATTCACAGACATGGTGTTTATTTTATAAAGATATACTGTTTGTATGCTATTGTTACAAACAACATATCATATCACTATAGTGTTATAGAACAAAAACGCAAAAGAAATAAGGAATATCCAATTGTTTATCAAATTCATGCGTATTCTCGTATTTGTTTAGCAAAATGTTTGTTCTGTGTCAACAAACAGTAGTCTTAACAATCTTGATCGTCCAATCGTTTAATGGTGAATACTGCATAGACAATTCTGTTCTATTCTATTATGTTAATTCAGACTGTAGCGCAGACTATCGATCATAATCAGTTGCGTTTAGATGCCAGACAGCATATTTGCATAGTAAATTAAAGCGTCTCGTTACCAAAATAGCATGGAAACGCAAACGAAAAAAAAGCAAGTTATTAGACAAGTGAGTTTTGTCATACTATATATAGTCCTTGTCACTTTTTTGAAGTTGCCCGACGGGATTGAACCTTTGAGATTTTACCTGCCTGGATCAGTGTGTTACTTGCCCGGGGCAAGCAGACAGTCCTTAACGTCGAGCCCTGAGTAATAAACTGCCTATCTTGTTCATATGTTGCACCTTAACTTTTTTCGTTCATACCTCCCTTTTTAAATAATCTTTAATTTTGATAAACCTCTTTTCAAATATTCATTGATTTTGATAATACATTATAAAGATTCATATATATATATATATATATAAGGAATAGCAAAATGGGATTATACTAATTTATCTTTATTTTCAAAAAGAAAATAAAGAAAAATAGTTTAATTTGATTTTCCCTTAAAAATCAAGGGATTGACATAATAATGAAACTTTTCCGTCAAAGTCCTTTTTTGCTTAATGTGAAATATATTTGTGATGGGTTTTGACATGAAGGAAATGTCTAGGCATAAAAATCTTCATAATATGTGTGTTTAAAGCCAGGCAATATTTTGTGAAAACTTCGCACTGTGCCACATGAAATCGAGATAAATTTCAGTTTCCTATCTATTTGTTATAAGGTCTGAGCCCTGATCAAAGATAGTTTGTGTAATCTTCACTGCTATTGAACTGTTTACTGTTAATGCAAGTACTATAAAGTAGTAGTGGAATAAATCACATCCTTCTGATTTGAACATGAGATATAGATTTGACCATTAATGCTCACAATGAGGAGCTTAAAGATTCTTTGCTGTGTAAGTGATTTCCTATTTTAAACAAATCTGTCAAATTTAACAGAAACGTGACTGTGCGTGAAATCTAAAGAACGAAGAAAAAAAAAATTCATAAAAACCTGTTGCAGTGAATGTAGCCTGAGGTTCTTTTAAAATTTGAAGGAAAATCAATTTTGTTCAATTTTCTCCTGAGGGTATAGGAAATAGATCTTATGATAGAACACTTTTTCACACCAGAAGTGTCAGAAGTGTGTATTTGTCATTTGTCTAGGGTGTGTATTACTTAGAGGTTAATATACGGCCGTGGTGTGCCTTTTGTCGATAATGGCACACCTAGTGCATTAATGGCCCGAGGGCTTTAGCCCGAGGGCCATGCACTAGGTGTGCCATTATCGACAAAAGGCACACCACGGCCGTGTATTTGCCTTTTTATTACATACCTTACTATATTTATAAACATATAAGTACTGTAGCCAACTAACAATTGTTTTGCAAATAAACGAATTACTGTACGTATGTTAAATTAATAAGCTACGTTAAAATCAGTTTTCTGCCTTGTCTGTTTTTAAAAACCACGTCTGTCACTAGATCTATAATGATTTATTTCGTCGTTTCAACGAAAACAATATTTACTGGGCTGTGAAAACTGCAGTCGAGATTTCAACGTCCGCTCCTGCGCTCTATAGCTCTCCACTATGACGTTTTTGGTGCTTGTTGACGTTGTTCAAGTCATGTTGCTTGATGACGTCGACGTCATCGCGTGCGGACAGTCTGTTGCTACTGTGCCGATTTTCCATAATCCATAATGGCACAGTGTGCCGATTATGGATTTCGAAAAAGGACTGATAATCATTGTTTTTCTACTGAAATGTGTTACTATTTATAGTAAGGTATGTAATAAATGGTTTTTAGAGGAAACTGTCTTCAATCTTTCACTGTGACTAATTCTCAAGAAAAAAAAGAGAAAATTTAGAAAATATATTTTTCAAAATAATGGAGAAAAATGCTTAGTAGTTTGAAGGAGTTGTGTCTATCTTGTGGATATGTTGTTTTTTTAATGCATTCTGGGTTTTTAGGTTCAAGATTCAACTTCCTATATGCTAGGATATAAGTAAACAAATGTGAATCTATATACTGTGTTTACAATATAGCCAGATTCCTATGATAAATTAATATGTGAATATATAACAGGTGTATACATTTTTTCAGAAGTACATATTACAGTCCCAGAGTATTAGAAAAGTCTGCTCAGTCTTGAAAATACAATACAATACAATTCCAGTTTACCCGACCATATTTCAATTGAACGACAAACCGTGATATATTATAGATAATTCACCGTAAACGATGTTCTATTTCTATTCTAATACCCCTAAAATGTGAAAATAACGCACACATCTGAAATCTTTCGCATTGCTTTGCTTACTCTCCTAACGTTGTATACGTTACAATGCGCAATGCTTATTCTCCTAACGTTGCAAAAATTACAGTGATATATCGTTCAGTATAACGAGATATTTTAAACGAGGCTATATAGTGCGGGTGTATTAGAATTAATGTTTAATAATGTATACTTTTATTTTGATTTCAAATGTGATAGTCTGAAAATGTGTTTGATTGATGAACATAAATTCATGTTTATATACACCCATGTGAACTCCAACAACAAGTGGGAATTGAAGGGACTGGATGAGATCTGGAAGAATTATGGGTGTCTATCCAGATAAAAATAAAACCATCATTATGTGTTTCAATTTCATACTTAATAACAGTGTCACTTGCCATCACTTACAGAACGGATGGGAGTTAAAGGGACTGCAGGCGATCTAGAAGAATTATGAGTGTCTATCCAAATACGTTTAAAACCATCGTTATATGTTCAAGGTGCATATGCACTGAAATAGGTCCATACATTTAATTCTTGTTAATAAAAAGTTTGGTCTGAAAAACTAGACAACTCGGGTAGTTTTTAAGAGCCTTAAGCGTCATAAATGATTTATACAACGAAAACTAGACAATGAAGTACACTTCATTTGAATTGTATGTACAATTGTTTGCAATATAAACCCCATTTAAATTAATATTTATGAATTAGCAACAAAAACCAGCCAAGTCGATGAGTTATCCAGGCCAAACAGAAACAATAATTAAACAAGGTAATATGTGATTTAATTTAATGCATATATGCACTTTTCATATGAAACTGAAGCACATTATGAGGTTTTTCATTTGTATTTGGAGTGACGTCAATAACTCTTCCAAATCGCCTCCAGTCCCTTAAACATCTCTACTTCTAAGGATTATAGTCCCACCAAGACAGTGAATCGGGCAGAAATTCAAGACTCTTAATTATGCAAACATGGATAGCAAAATAATTTGCTGACACATGCAAAGAGCAAACACCGTCAAGCAAGTTGCGCGTTTGGGGCATTTTATTTTTACAGGTTAGAGAAGAAAAAAAAAAGATTATATTTCTTCAATACATGTAGCCAAAACATAACAATAGGGTGTAAGTGTTGTTTACCAAACATATTTTTTCCACCACACCGGCCCCACCAATTTTAGATTAAAGTGGCAGCGATTATTCATAATCAGTCGTGAACCTCGCTTGATTAATGCAGTGTTATTTGACTAAAATCTCATTGACATCAAATCCTAATTACTCTTTGATACTCTCCGATATAGGATCTGACAACACTGCCTTGGAGGTCACATCGGATCGACCTTTTATCTAATCAATATTCATGAGAAGATCAACTAGATTTAACCAATGAAATCGTTCGAGTGAACTGAACAAACGAAAATCCTCATAAAACACATATAGATCTATATCCGAAAAAAGATAAAGTGATTTGTGTTATTGCTGTGGATTGCACGATAAATTCAAAGAAATGCACTAAATGGCATGTGTTACATCTATAATACGAAGAAAATCAACATTCGGAACAGTATCTGGAAAATATATATTCTACCGAGATTATTGCGACATTAGGTTTCATAAATAGTATGTCTTAGCACGTCTGGCCTGCTTAGCTCGGTAGCAACATGGACTATTGCGACGTTATATTAATTATTACCCGAGAGTGTAATTTTAGTGTGGGTTTAACCCCACGAATCGGTACATCCTTCTTTTGTACTGCTATTGATTTCCCTCAAACAATCCAGTTTTTTATGTCCCAGAAGGTGGCATATAGTAGTTGCACCGTCCGTTAGTCCATACCATCGTGTCCGGTAAATAACTCTGACATTCATGGCCGTATTTTCAAATAACTTGGCGCAAGTACTCAGAATAACAAGGCGACGTGTCGCGCGCAAAATCCAGCTCCGTGGCTCGAAGGTCAAGGTCACACATAGAGGTCAAAGTTCAAAAAGAATTGGCTTTTGTGTCCATATTTCGTGTCCGGTAAATAAGTTGACACAAGTGTTCACCATAACAAGACAACGGTCGTGAGAAAAATTCAGGTTTGTGGCTCCAACGTCAAGGTCACACTTAGAGGTTAAAGGTCAAAAGAAGTATTTTCGGTTCCTTATTTCGGTAAATAACTGACATTCATGGAAGGATTTTCACCTAACCTGCCACAAGTGTTCACCTCAACAAGACGACGCGTCGCGCGCAAAATACAGATCAGTAGCTCCAAGGTCAATGTCACACTTAGAGGTCAGAAGATGCTTTATGACCCTGTGTATTTAAATGAAGTCATATTAGTTGTGTCCGGTGTATAGCTTTGTCATCGGTTGAGATATTTTCATATAACCTGGAAGAAATTTTCACCACAAGAAGATGACGTGTCGCGCGCAGAACCCAGGTCTTGTGGAAATGTAGACAAATAGTTTTGGGGCATTTGTAACTTACAGTGACATTTCTTGTTTCCAGTAAATATTCAATAATGGTTGATGTGTTGCTTGTCAACGCAGTTATTTTGTGTTTAATAAGCTAAAAGTTTAATAAGGACATTGTCTCTTTCAATACCGAGCGTAGACTGCTCCACATCATTTAACTGAAATGCGACATGCACAGTGAAGCGTTCTATACCTAGCGATTCTGTTGGCTGAAATCAGAAGGTCAATCTGATGTGACCTTCAATGCAGTGTTGTCAGATCCTTAGTAGTGTAGAGTATAAGGGTCTGATTTTAATGAGACTAATTTTGCTACTTGCATATGATTAAATAGAAAATTCAGAGTTTTAAATTGTCTTCGTTATTCTGCCTCAGGTTTAAATTAGTAATGCAATATAATCAGCCGTTAGTAACATGCAAAAACAAGTTGCTTTCAGCTATTAAGATAATTACATAATGATTTGAAATTATAATATGGAAGTTATGTAGGAAAAACAACAGGCACTGCAAATTTTAAAAATATCAAAATTGCAGTGTGTCCCTTTAATCTAAATACAAGTCAATTTGTGATGAATTTTATTGATGTGGATGTGACAGTAAAAGAATTGTGGCAATTCTGGTGAATGTTGTATATTGATTGAGTCTATCCCTTGGCACTTTGTCATTTGTGTGGGATACTGGCTTATAAATTGATCACATTACTGCATCTCAGAGTTTCCTGTAATACATTATATCTAT
>JAWPHD010007574.1:0-127155 GCA_037043455.1 Cyrtodaria siliqua
GGCCTGACGCCGGATCCATATAATATAACAATATAGTGATTGTGCCCGCCCGACACCGGATCGATACAATAAAAATAAATACAATCTACGTCGGCCAGACGTCGGATCCAATAAAATGACATTATAGTTATTGTGTCCGCCCGACACCAGATCCGTGCGATACATCAAAATTATTACTTGCGTCTGGCCGCGACGCCAGATCCAAAAAAATTAAAAAAAATGTTGTGCCCCGGCCCGGCACCGGATCGATACAGTATAACAGATACTTTCTGCGTCGGTCCGACGCCGGATCCAAAAAAAGCTTGTGCCCGCCCGGCACCGGATCGATACAATATAACATACATATTTTTATGCATATTTTATACAATACAAAATAAATACATTATACGTCGGCTTGACGTCGGATCCATAAAATGACATTATAGTGACTGTGTCCGCCCGTCACCGGATCGAAAATAAATACATTCTGCGTCGGCTTGACGCCGGATCCATAAAACGACAAATAAATACATTCTGCATTCATCCATAAAACGACAATATAGTGACTGTGTCGGCCCGACACCGGATCGATACAATACAAAATAAAATATACTCTGCGTCGGTCTGACACCGATCCATAAAACGACAATATAGTGAATGTTTCCGCCAGACACCGGATCGATACAATACAAAATAAATACATTCTGCATCGGCCTGACGCCGGATCCGTACAATAACAATATAGTGATTGTGCCCCGCCCGACACCGGATCGATACAATACAAAATAAATACATTCTACGTCGGCCTGACGCCGTATTCGTAAAATGGACAGTATAGTGACTGTGTCCGGCGCCCGACACTGGGTCGATACAATACCAAATAAATACATTCTGCGTCGGCCTGACGCCGGATCCATAAAACGACAAAATTGTAGCAGTGTCCCGCCCGACACCGGTTCGATACAGTACAACATAAATATGGTCTGCGTCGGCCTGACGCCGGATCCATAAAATGACAAAATAGTAATTATTCTGCCGCAGTTTTTTCAGAATACGTGAACCATTTTACCGACTTGTTCTTTAGCAAACGCATTAATTATTAATTACTAGTTTTGCTGCTTAAATTTCTCTGAAATTAATCGTTTACTTCTGGCCATGCTTTGTGGAAGATTGAATTGACGCTCCGCATGCTCTGATGCTATCATTTGAATAAACTATAGTCTGGCAGCGAGAAACATTACCCAGTTTTCCGATGTTCAGATTGTCTACTTTATTCTACCAAAATAGCAATTCCTCAATACAGGGATCGTCCACTGTTTAATTTAAATAAGTGATCCCAAGGAGATATATACGTAAAATGACCTTGTCATAAAACTCGCGTTATTGTCAATAACAGGCATCAATGAAATTACTCTGCCAGTAAGTTTCGCTAATATTCGGTAGAATATACATTATTAAATCAAGAGTCAGTAGCAGGTATTGAACTGTCTTCTCTGGTATGGAAAGGTTAAATTCAAAACTTTCCAAGCAAAGACCAACTCATGTCAGACTGTTTACAGGATCCCATAATGATTTATTATAATTAATGAGTTCTTATATATATTTAATTGTTTATATACCCGTTGACGGGCATTTGTTGATTTACATATATAGTTTATATTACTACCATATCATCCCTTATTTTTAATAGTTTTATCTTTATATATTTATATTAATTTTTGATTACTACTTAATTTCTTCACCTTTCGTCGGTTTTTTGCGCACAATATGACCTATTTATGTGTCGACGTGCCGTAAAACGCCATTTATTTATTATAATTTATGACAAAACCTGCTTTCTCTAGGGACTATTCTTTACAAAAACAGAATCTTGTATGCATGCTGCCTTATCGCCGATAGTCCCCCACCGATCGTCAAGAAACATTACAAAATTTTTGAACAATTCCATCTCCAGTTTAATCACCTCCCTTAAAGGGACACACAGCAAAATTTGAAGATGTTGTGAAGCTTTTAATCAGTACCTTGATTTATCTACCCAGTTATATTTTTGACTATAAGTCTTCCTGTTTATTATTATTAGAAAAAGGAAACTGCCGGCTCGAAAAAAGGGGATTTTATAGTCATTTCTTAATGCGTCTATAAAGCCCCGGAGTAGCTCCTATTCTTTCACAAACCTCTATGGTTTGCTGCTCTAAACTACCTTTAACTGTATCTATAACATTTCCGTTATTTTGAAATAAATCTCCTGAATTTCAAAAAAATTCTGAATGATCGTTTAATAATGTCATATCTGTACTGTTTTCTTCGTTCAAAGTATTAAAAAAGTACTTATCATGTATTGTTGTATTTGTTCCCTGCACTAGTGTCCGACTCTCTTTAAATTCCGGTAGCCCTGAGGGAGCTCTGACAAGCCCTCCTGCAGTGTCCTCTGTTACCACACCCGAAGCATGTATCGTGTTCGGTTGCTGTTCTTTGCCAACGAAAATAACTGGTCTGTTTGTTGTTCACATGTTGTATGAACGGCCCGCCGCCCGCTGGGAGTTAACAATCCGGGACCGTGAAAACGCGCTCTGGATTGTTCTCATGTCTCTGTTTGCATTGCTGGCTCCTCCGCTGACTCCATATGTTAAAGACAGCCCGAATTCTAACTAGTTTTAAGAACCTCTGGATGTAGCGACTTTACTGTTTGCCTGTCGGATTCGAATGACAGAAAAGCTTTTCTGCTCAGTACACGTCAGCGTATACTCGATTTGCACGTGCAAACGAGTATATAGCGCCCACTTGGAACCGGTTGAAACCTGTCTGAACAGGTTCATTGTAACTCGTCGAACTTTAAATTATTAAAGAGACACTTTCATAAATTATTTTATATGCTGTACAAACTTCATTATATGTTGTGCACATTTCTGTATAGGATGTGCAAACTACGGTATATGATGTCAGGGCTTCAATTATTATCCCAGATGCTGTACAAACTTCGTCACATGCAAACATATGTTTATGCTGTCCAAACTCCTTTATATGCTGTCGTTTCTTCGATATATTCGGTACAAACATTTTTATTTCATTATATGCTGTCATAAATGAACATGTTTATATGCGGTCGAATTTTCTTTATATGCTGTCGAAACTTCTTTATATGATGATCAAAAATTCATTCGGAAGTATCTCGGCGATTTTCGAAGTAGGACTATTTATTAGCGGTGAAAAAGACTGTCACACCATAAAGCGCCATACCGATCACAGTCAACCGCCAAAGCGATGGCAGCAGACGTTATTTTTGATATTTCAGTCAAATTGGGGCTAAATGCCCATCGTCAAAAATTTACTCTTTTTTTCCCAAACATCAGACATTCCAATCGAAGTTTCATCAACATAGTTCTATCAACTATTCCTAAGCATTGACATTCTTACTGAGAAATACTTCCAACGATATCTGGTGTTATCTTTTGTTCAAGAAATGTAGCGATTTGTTGAGTATTCGCTCCTACTTTCTCAAGAACAGTTTTCATGTTTTTTTCGTATGCCATATTTGATCAAGTGTTTTTGTTTGTGTGTGTGAATCCACTCATGATAGAGGCAACATATAACGAGATATGCACATAATACACTTCTCAAAACTGCTAACTACACCGCTCACGTTTTGGGTTATATATATCGATGGGTTGAATGTTTTTCAATAAAATAAAAAGGAAATACCAATTCAATCATTTTTACATCATTTCATTTTATTTTTTTCATGGGCAATGCTAGAACTAAACCACAATAAGCAATTACAAACGACCCATGTAAACACTAAAGTCACACTTTTATGAACAAGAAATGAAAAGTGTGACTTTAGTGTTTACATGGGTCGTTTGTAATTGCTTATTGTGGTTTAGTTCTAGCATTGCCCATGAAAAAAATAAAATGAAATGATGTAAAAATGATTGAATTGGTATTTCCTTTTTATTTTATTGAAAAACATTCAACCCATCGATATATATAACCCAAAACGTAGCGGTGTGTAGTTAGCAGTTTTTGAGAAGTGTATATAGACAGTCATCTACTGCATATAAAGACGTTTGGGACATAACGATATTTGCAAAGCATATAAAGATATTTGCACAGCTTATAAAGAAGTTTGTACAGCATATAAAGAAGTTTGTACAGCATATAAAGACGTTTGTACAGTATGTAATGAAGCTTGTACAGCATATAAAGAAGTTTGTACAGCATATAAAGACGTTTGTACAGTATGTAATGAAGTTTGTACAGCATATAAAGAAGTGTGTACAGCATATACATACAATTGTACAGCATATAAAGATGTTTGTACAGCATATAATGAAGTTTGTGCAGCATATAAAGAAGTTTGTACAGCATATAAAGACGTTTGTACAGTATGTAATGCAGTTTTGTACAGCATATAAAGGTGTTTGTACAGCATATCATGAAGTTTGTACAGCATTTAAAGAAGTTTGGACAGCATATAAAGACGTTTGTACAGCATATAAAGAAGTTGGCACATCATATAAAGAAGTTTGGACATCATATAAAGGAGTTTGGACAGCATATAAATAAGTTTGCATGTAACGAAGTATGTACATCATATAAATAACTTTGCACATCATATACCGTAGTTTGCACATCCTATACAGAAATGTGCACAGCGTATACTGACATTTGCACAGCATATAATGAAGTTTGTACAGCATATAAAGACATTTGTACAGCATATAAAGACGTTTGTACAGTGTGTAATGACATTTGTACAGCATATAAAGACATTTGTACAGCATATAAATATGTTTTTACAGCATATAATGAAGTTTGTACAGCATATAAAGAAGTTTGTACAGGCCATATAAAGATGTTTGTACAGCATATAAAGAAGTTTGTACAGCATATAAAGACGTTTTGTACAGCATATAAAGACGTTTCCACAGCTTATAAAGACATATGTACAGTATATAAAGAAGTTTGGACTGCATATAAAGAAGTTTGGACAGCATATTAAGAAGAGTTTGGACAGCATATAAAGAAGTTTGAACAACATATTAAGAAGTTTGGACATCATATAAAGGACGTTTCCACAGCATATAAAGATATATGTACAGTATATAAAGAAGTTTGCACAGCATATAAAGAAGTTTGGACATCATATTAAGAAGTTTGGACAGCATATAAAGGACGTTTGCACAGCATATAAAGAACTTTGTACAAC
Organism: Cyrtodaria siliqua; assembly: GCA_037043455.1. Classification (NCBI taxonomy): domain Eukaryota; kingdom Metazoa; phylum Mollusca; class Bivalvia; order Adapedonta; family Hiatellidae; genus Cyrtodaria; species Cyrtodaria siliqua. The sequence continues at coordinate 5,186 of JAWPHD010007574.1, forward strand.
ATATAATGATTTATGCACCGAATATAGTAAATTAAGGACAGCATATATTACAGAATGCACTCAGTATAAGGAAGTTATTCATGCAAAGACAGCCATGGCGTTCCATATTTTTCTATACAGTAGCATAGAGTGCGTGGTCCCAGTGGTAGAGCGCCGAACTCCTGATCGAGAGGTCGTGGGTTCGATCCTCCGTTGCACCACGTTATTTATCCTTGAGCAAGATAATTAATCCACATTGCTTAGTACTGGTTCTACCCAGGAAGGCATCGAGAGTGATTAATCTAAGTTGCAAGAACTTGTTTTGCAATCGATGTAAAATAAATATGTTTAAACATATACAGTAGCATTAGTTTAAATAACTGGTAGGCCTAACATGTATGAAAAAGAGTCGAATCGCAATGTCTAGATGTTATGTCTGCTGTGACAATCGATTGTTCCCCACCCACTAAAGTCACGACGCATCGCCCTTTTTGTTATTGTTTATTGCTGAAGTATGTGTCACTGTCTTGTGTTTTTTTTTTGGCATACAGTACCTTCATGTTTTTAGATAAAGTGACCTAGTATGACTAAATGAATTCTGGCCACCGTAATCGAATGCCTGCTATTGATTTATTTTATTATAAAGTGCCTGTCTAAAACATTTTCATTTTGAAAAACAGTACTTGTTTAAACTTCTCCGGCCATGTTTTGTTTCATGAACATGTTTATGTTTATTTAAATCGAAATCAATACACAAGAATTGATATTTACAATTCACACATTGCAATATCTGTGAAAAGACAGAATAAGATTTTATTTGATGACGTACAAAACTTTGAACGAGTAAATTAATCCACGTGTAAATGTATTTATCAATTATCCGGCAATAGTTGTGCAGCTATACAATTCAGATTTACCTCATTTCCCCGTGCAGTCACGCAGTGATAAAAGTAGTATCTACGTCATGCAAATAATACTTATTTTTTAACATACAACGTAGTAGCGGTTTTTAGTATGTTTCTCTCCGGGACTATCAAGAAATGTTCATATGATGTTTAAGAGTTAAATTTGTTAATTGATAATACTACAAAGAAGGTGTCCACTCACCTTTAAAATATGATTTTGCTAGGTCTTCAAGTTGCAAAGGTTAGTGTTTCTTTCAATTACAGGTGTGACTGTACCCACGGCAGTGCCATAAAAACACAAAATGACGTTCTGAAATGTTGCAGAGATTATGGGGAATTAGCATAAAGTGGCAGTCTGCATCGCAGAAACTCGTGGGTTTGAGGGAAACTGTCTCACACCTGAGTTTCTTGAAGTGGCGGGAATTGCAAAATGTTGTTGAAATTTTGAAATGATACTATAACTATATTTGAATATATTCTTACTTGAGAAATAAAACCTTATATTGTACTGTGCTATATTTTTCTCAGCAATATATTGTATTTATAAGGCCAGCAGTAGTTTAGGATCAACGGATCCTCTTACCCTTAATTGTGACAAAAATGGAACAAAATGTTTCCAAATTAGAATGATTGCGTTGTAAAAAGCTAGAATGATATACGCACCAAAAGTAACTGTTGTAAAAAATAAAATCAACTCTATATTCAACATATATTTTTAGATCTCAGCTATAGGTGTTGTTTTTTTAAATAGGGCTCTATCTTAGATATAGTATGTTCTAAAACTAAACTGAAACGCTCAATGATTTCTGACAAACAGTTCATTAATTACACTATACAAGTTTATTTTGTCGGACATCGTATTGACAGGTTTACAGTATATGTGACGTCACTGAGCTTTAGCCCAGATATATCCCAATTCTATTTATGTAATCGTGTAATCAACATCAAAACACACTCCTTAGGATGTTACACGCATCATAGACCTACAGAGGACAAGCATCAGAAGTACATCCTGTGATTTGTGTTTTATGACTCTCAGCTGCAGTCATGCGGTACCCTTGATGGGCCCACTTGGTGGGACTAATCAGTGGTTTATGACCTTGTTATGTAATAGCTACTGACAGTTTGCCAGGTGTTTGTTTATGCTGTGAATAACCGTGTTCGTTTCATTGCAGACTCACAATTTAAAACTTACTTTTTATTTTGGATAATACACATGTCACAGCGGATCTATTAGGAAGCAAACTACTGTACTGCATTATCCCTACCAAGAATAATAATTAATATAATAAATAATACATGTTCTAAACATAAGTGAATCTGAAGGTGCAAATGTTCATTTATAATTTTTATAATGGTTTAAATAGTTTTTTGTAAAATCGAAAATTTCACCGGTCACATATAGGAACCATAAGCGAGTCAACTCAAAAGCACCGAAGTTAAAACACAAACAAATAATAACGCCATGGGATATTTATCATGTTTCAACATAGACATCAATGCATAGTATCTATGTCTATGGTTTCAATTTCCATTTATGGATGAAATGCCCACTGATAAGTATATGCATATTTTCTTCCTGCAGTTTTCTAAAGGATACGTTTCGAGATTTGATAAATTGTCGCCGAAGTCTGAGCTAAAAATAAACCAAACTGACATACTTTTACTTTCGTTCAGGGTTCTTATATATAATCACTTTGAACCCTTTGCTCTCGTGGATTGCATCCAAACGCAACACAGTGGACCATTTTCCAATAGTTATCTAATATAATAATACAAAATAAGTTGTCACAATTACCATGCATGAATACAACAGATGACAACCAGGACATACGGTCAATGGCAAAATCTACGTCATCACGCAAAGTGCGCGCGGAAACTACTGAATTGTTCCGGACCGGGGTGGGGCGTGGGGGGCGGGGGGGAGTGATTTTAATAGCAGAACATCTGATAATGCTGATTACGTAACTCATGATTCCGACTTTAATACAGATGCACTACCGGATGATTATAAAACGGATAGCTTTTTACCGAGATATTCACAAGATATTGGGCATTTAAATAGTAATGGCACGATATTTTTTGATTTATGTAAGCAGACTGGGCTTCGAATATTAAATGGTCGCGTTGGTGATGATGCAGGGATTGGAAAATATACTTTTGTTGGAAGTAGAGGCAGTAGTTTGGTTGATTATGTATTAGTTTCTGAATCTATTTTCTATAAAATCTCCAGCTTCGTTGTTGAAGATTCGAATATTTTAACAGATCATTGTATTATTAAATTCGTTTTAGAAAGTAAAGTTGATTCTTATAATGAACAACCCGATGAATATATTGAAAATAAAGATACAAGTTCTGAAACGGATTGTAAATTTTTAGATAGCAAATATATTTGGAATAGTGAATCTATAGGTGATTTTGTAACATCCCTGGATTCAGATCATGTTGTATCCCAGTTGAATGCATTAAAGGTTAATATAAATAATAGCATCAAGGAAAACGATATTAATACTGTAGTTAACGAATTTGTAAATGTTATTGAAAGCGTTGCTAATGACACTATCTCGCAATGATACAAACCAAACATTTAATAATAGAATAGCTAACCCATGGTTTAATGGTGATTGCGATGAGAAAAGGAGATGTTTTATGAGCAGTCTAAATAAATACAGGAAGTGCAGAGATGATGTTAACAGGTTAAATTTAGTAAGGTCAAGATCTGAGTATAAAAATATAACTAGAAAATGTAGAATCACTTACGATTCTGAAGTAACAAACAAATTAGAGAAAAATCTTTTTAAAAATGCAAAGTTGTACTGGAAGATGTTGAAAAAATTAGCCGGCATTAAAACGCCTAATATTAGTATATCTGTATTTGAAGAATATTTTAAATGTATCAATAATCCAAGCGATCCATATTTTACGCCAGATGATGATATAAAAGACTTTAATCAAAGGACTGAAGGTCCTGAGAGTCGCCAAGATTGAACAGTGTCTGTCTTCTTGGTGAGGTTAAAGGTTATGTTAAATTTTACAGGTGTGGCGAATTAAAATGAAATGTTGCTGCTTAGAACATGAGGTGTTTTTTTACTGGAGTAATCGAGCTGAATTGATACATGTGTTGTTAGGTACTTGTGAAGAATCTGTTTCTGTATTGGTTCAATCCAGCAAGGCAGGGTTAGGTTAACTGACTGGCGTACATAACGGAAATACTGTTGATAAATCAGACACTCGCGCATTTGTTCAAAGGAAATAATACAGATCGATTGACCTGCTGGTTTTATTTAATTGAATTGGGTTTTAAGGCGCACCAACACTTGAAAGGTTATATGGCGCCTAACAGGAATAAACATGCCTGGCTCATGCTCCATGTACATCAAGATAAAATATGGAGAATGGGCCTAGAACCTTCTCACCTGCAGAACTACAGAGTTGCTGCAAATCCTATTGTGGACACTCCATTTATACTGGAGCCATGTTTATTGTTTATCTGCCACTGCTCTAGTGATTTGAACGAGATGGTACCTGAAACAATGCAGGGGTCATGATGAAGACCTTTAATGAGCATGAACAAAAAATGATAAAGTGAACATGAATTTGGGGGTGGCGGGGTGGTTCTACCCCTCTGCCTATCCCTCAAATGGGATCTGTAGTGGTGCTATTCTTTGCCCCGAAATCACACGGGGCCTGCTGGTTTTATGTTCAAGTAGAAAATTGTAAGGCTGTTCATTTGGACAAGATGATATATTTCTGACAGAGATACTGAATTTAGTGTTTCATCATCATTCTGCCAGCAAGTAAGCATTTTGTCTTTGTATCTATAGACATCAGGGTGTTATGAAAGAAACAAAAATGTAGTTCTGTTGTTCAACTTTTTATTTTAATTGCGAGTACTTGGAGCATGCAAATTGTAAGCAGAAATCAATATAACTGGTGGATAAACATATACTGTTAACTGTAGAATATCTTGTAACCTCTCGTTTTCTTGTGAATATTGGTATATAGCTCAGCTGTTCTTTTAAATCTGTCTTACTCTGCTTATACAGTTTGTAAACATTTTGTTGTATATATTAAGGAAAACAAAGAAAATGATTAGAAAGAGAAGTTGAGCTATATAAATCCGTCTACAAGAAAACAAAAGGTTAAAAGTTATTGCAAAGTTAATCAACAATTAAAGCAGTAAACAATATATCAATACAAATATATGAACTGTCAACAAACAAAGAAGTATGGTCAGTATCTGGTATTTTGCATTTTCTTCTGATTAATGCATCAACTTATTTAAGAAGTGGTGAAGAGCTGTAAAACACAATAGCATTCGTTTTATTTACAGCATGTCTAAAACATGATAAAAGCTTGTGAGAGACAAGGTGAGCAAAGCTACAATAAGGTCGAATGACCTGGGTACGAAATTAATACTTTTTCAAAGACCTCGTTTTTTTTATTAAAAACACTTTTTTAAGCACGGTTTCTTGCTGACATACTTTATTTAAATTGTTTTGCATAACATTCCACCAATGGGATGAAGTATCTGGGCACACAACATTGAACAAATTATTATTTTTTAATTTTCGAAAGATGCTTGGGACGGAATTATTTTTTGCAACCGCGTCGGTTTTGGTTTTCGAGTGTATGTTCCAATAGATTTCCTGTTGATACACTGTGAGATAATTATTTTTTATTGAATTCCAGCAAGGAAATAAACACTTCATGGGTAAATGCCAAAACATTTGGATTTTTATTCTTCTTTTTACCGTAATGCAAAGATTGCCGTGTGTCCCTTTAAACTATTTGATTTGTTCACCTTGTTGTTGTTGGTAGTAGAAATGAGCACTTCTTGACAAATCCTTTTCATCAACTTGTGTATTTATTTTTAGTAGATGCTATACTATTTCTTAAAGTACTAGGCACAATAACTACAATATTTACGGACATTTAGTTCCCAATTTGACGGTAAAGCTCATTATCTAAGTCACGCTGTAGGCCACGCATGAGCGGCATGTTTAGCTTACTGGTTTAGAAATTGGGGCGGAAAATGTGTTAATTGATTGCTTATTTTTCGTCAGTGATTGTACATCTTCAAATTAATGGTTCTGAATGAATGGATAATTATCGAGTTTCTGCTGCACTATCGAATGAAATGAATAAATATAATGAAATGTTCCGACATCCGGGTAACTACGCTATTGAAACTTTCCATTTATAAAATATTTATGCGTGTATTATTGCGCATAGTATTTCGGTACATTTGCAAAAAAGACACGTATATACTGTATACAATGACAATTATTCACAATCAGTAGTTATATTATTCGGTATATATAACGTTCATGTCAGTCACCTTATGAAATTAAGTTATACTTGAGGCTGTTAAAGGAACTACATTCTCGAAGTGCATTCTCGAAGTGCGTAAAGCTCCTCGTCCAAAAACTGGTGTATTAATGCACATAATATTTCGGTACATCTATAAAAAAAGACACGTTTATACTGTATACAATTACAATTATTTCATTATTTCACAATCAGTAGTTATATTATTCGGTATACATAACGTTCATGTCAGTCACCTTATCAAATTAAGTTGAACTTGAGGCTGTTACATTTTCTCGAACTGCGTAAAGCTCCTCAACCAAAATGTCCAACTTCAGAAATACAGTATACATGACTCCAAAGAGTCACCCATGCTCACGCAATGAAAAGTATGTTAAAAATGAATTCCAAATTATTTTTGAAGAGCTGAATATTAAAATAAGTCATACAGATGTACTGAAAGCAATTTCCAACTTAAAAATGGTCGTAGTTCTGGACCGGATGGATTATTAAATGAATTCTTTGTACACGGTAAACACACATTTATTCCTATACTTTTAACATTGTTTAACAACGTTTTTGAAACAGGATATTTTCCGGAAATATGGTCAGACGGTTACATAATACCACTACACAAAAAAGGTAGTCTTAATAATCCTGAGAATTAATGAGGTATTACTTTGTTAAGTACTTTAGGGAAATTATTTACACGTATGCTGAACAATCGATTAAATGATTGGTCGGAAAGTTGCAATGTTTATATTGAAACACAGGCCGGTTTTAGAAAAAATATGAGCACTGTAGATAATATTTTTTGTTGTGCATGGGATTATTACTCATATGATAAATGCGGGGAAAATGTTGTATTGTGGTTTAATTGATTTTACAAAGGCTTTTGACTATGTAATAAGAGACAAGTTATGGATGAAATTAATCAAACTAGGTATTAGGGATAAACTTTTAGATATTATCAAGTCTATGTATAAATGTATAAAATCACTAGTGAAGCTTTCAAATAAGCTCAGTGAAGACTTTACATGTGTTTTAGGAGTACGTCAAGGTGAATATTTGTCCCCATTACTTTTTTCAATGTTTATAAATGACATAGAAGAAAAATTTATCTTGAAAGGTTTTGATGGCATTGATGTAGATATGATCAAAAAATTGATTGTGCTATAAGCTGATGATATTAGAAACTGCACAGGGTTTACAGAAAGGATTCTTCTTGATTACTGTAAGCGCTGGAAATTAAAAGTAAATGTATTGAAAACAAAGGTTATGTTTATTAGGAAGGCTGGTCCATTAGCTGGAGATGTTCGATTCACCTATGATGATAATTTAATAGAAATTGTTAAATCTTTTTCATATCTGGGAATTGTTTTTACTCAAGGTGGATCTTTCCATGAAACACAATGTACATTATCTGGTCAGGCTCAAAAATCAATATTTAAACTAGATAGACATCTATACAAATTTACAGATATCACTGTACAGCACCAACTTGATTTGTTCGAAAATTTATTGTTCCTATTCGAAATTATGGCTCTGAGGTTTGGGGATTTGTAACAGTATTAAATATAGAACACACGTTTGCAAACGAGTATTACAGGTAAAACAATCAACACAAAACGATTTTATTTATGGCGAATTAGGAAGAATGAGTCTTGTAACGCAGAGATATATTAAAATAATTACGTATTGGCTGAAAAATATTGAACCTTAATGAAAATAAGTATATACGCCATGTTTACAATTGATGATAGTGGAGATATATCCAAATAAAAATAATTGGGTAATTTTTTTTAAAAAACTTGTTAGAATCACTTGGTTTTTATCATGCATAGTTATTTCAAGGGGTTGGCAATAAGGAATTGTTTTTATACTGTATAAAACAAAGAATAAATGATAATTTCATTCAAAATTGGGATTCAAGGTTAGAGAATTCTAGTAGGGCAAATGTTTATAAACTGATTGTTGATTTTAATTTTGATCTTAAGCCATATCTTAAACTCGTAAACATACCAAAGTTTAGACAGGCAATGTCAAAGTTACGTGTGTCCTCTCATATCCTTGAAATAGAAGCTGGAAGATGGCAAAAAACAGTCAGTAAACCAATACATGAAAGAATATGCGTCGTCTGCAATACACTTGAAGACGAATATCACTTTGTTATTGAATATAGCATGTTTAATGACATAAGAAATCATTACATAAGTCAATATTTTTGGAAAAGACTTACCATGATCAAATATTTAGAACTTTTCAAATGCGAAAACAAAAATACACTGCAAAACCTGAGCGTCTTTATATATAAAGCCTTTGAAATTAGAAAATCAATGGTATATACGTAATACATTTACAATAGCCGTTTTTGTTGTTTTTATGTTATTCTAAAATTGCATGTTTACGTTATAAGTGTATATTTGTTTATTACAAACTATGTATATACATTTGTGTACTAGTTAGAAGCTTTCCATTTATCACGTTAGTTAAATCTAATATTATATATAAATTAATATAAATATGTACATGAACATATTAGGGATTCAATGTGATGGTTCAGTCACCTTCTCTGCATATTTTGCGATGAAAGCAAATAACAAAAACATTAACTGCTAAAGTATTAATTGTTACCTAATACATATGAATACTTTTCTGTTAATTATGTTAGTTGTTGGTATTATGTTGTATATATATTTCACTATCGCTGTCAAGTTTATATGTATTTGGTTGTATTCTCACGGGTCTTATGACCCAATGGAATTATCTGAATAAACACATTATTATTATGTTATAAATAACATATGCAATATATAATATATGTTTTAAATAAGTGATATATATATATATAATAAGTTTAACCCCATGCTCTTTCTGTGTTAGCTGCTATATTATATGTTTTTATGTTTACAAATGATCCGTCGGAAAATAGCTCATAGAGATAATGTTATATTTGTTTGTAAAAACCGACTTGAAATAAATATTCTTGTATCTTGTAATATTCTTATATCTTGTAACACAAAATTCTGAGATTTTAAATTTTAAGATTTAAAGCGCGCGACATTTTAAATGGAAATTTGGAGCGCACGACTTGATTTTTGCACTTTTTTTTTTAAAGCGCAAATTCAATAAATTATTTATGCAATTAATACAAAATTATGTACTGTTTGATAGTTTCATATATAAACTACTAAATTAGCTTAGTAATACGATAGGATTGAATTGAATTGGGGTTTTAAGGCGCACCAACACATGAAAGGTTATACGACGCCTAACAGGAATGAACATGCCAGGCTCATCCTCCATGTACATCGAGATAAATATGGAGAACGGGCCTAGAACCTTCTCACCCTGAACTGCAGAGTTGCTGCAAATTCTATTGTAGACACTCCATTTACGCTGGAGCAACGTTATAGTTGTTCTGCCACTGCTCTAGACCCCTGCATTGCAGGGGTCATGATGAAGACCTTTAATGAGCATGAACAAAAAGCAATACAATGAACATGAATTTGTGTGTGTGTGTGGTGTGTGGTCGAGGGGGGGGGGGGGTTCTACCCCTCTGCCTTCCCCTCCAACGGGATCTGCAGTGGCTCTATTCTTTGCCCCGTAACCTGGTTTAGTCAGGGACTGTAGATAGACGATGTAATATAAACGGGTCCTGGTTTAGTTACTACCCACATCTGTTTTTTAATGAAAGTGCACTTACTTTTCTACACAGATGCGTGCTAAATGCAAAACAAAGTCAGCTCTTATACAAATTATAATCATCGTACACAGCAGCAGCTACCACAGTTGCTAGTTCCCCACACTTGATATTTCAGTTAGGTAACTTGACAAATTAAAGGGGTTGATGCACTATTTACAAACAAGGTTTATTTTAAAGGGCTCTAAAAAACTTGAAAAAAAACTGAAATATTTATCAAACTGCCATGAAAAATAAAGGAGATATAACCTTTAGAAAACTTGCAAGGAAACATAAATGGGGGCGGCCATCTTTGCATGATGACTTCATCGCACCTTTTTACCATATATGGCAACAATTTAAACATTTTACATCAGTATATTTATTTTTAATCAATTTGAATTGATTTTCTTTGCTTTAAAATACATTTTGTCAATATGCCATATATGGTAAAAAGGCGCGATGACGTCACCGTTCAAAGATGGCCGCCTCCATTTATGTTCTTTGCCAATTTTCAAAAGGTCACAGCTCCTTTATTTTTCATGACATTTGATAATTCTTTCAGCTTTTTTCAGAGCCCATTCAAATAAATTGTGTTTGAAAACAATGCATCAACCCCTTTAACGAAAACACATATATTGCTGCATTACGCATTTCGTTATGCCACTGAAGGAACCAGGGAGTAAGTATGCCCTTAGGTGTTAATTTTATATTCAGTCAGTGCATTACACCTGGGACATATCTGGAACGAAAATGTAACAGAGTCCTGATTACACGGATGACCCCCACTGATTCGACACTTGTATATATTCCTCTGACTAGGGATCGTAAAAGGACCAATTCGGGAAATAGCTGATAAACTGTGAAAGTATAGCTGATAAATCATGAACATTTTGTTTTGATGGAAAATCCGGAGATTGTACACTTAAATCGGAGATCCGGGGAGCGACTGAAAAATTCGGAGAATCCGGATTTTATCCGGAGATTTGGCAGGCCTGTGCCAACAAATTTACATAACGCATGAATGAATGCACTTAGCGCTCCCCAATTCTCCAATAGAACAACTTATCAACACAGGCCTGCCAAATCGCCAGATAAAATCCTGAGAATCCGGATTGTTCAGTCGCTCTCCGGATCTCCGGATCTCCGGATTTAAGTGTACCATCTCCGGTTTTTCCATCAAATCAAAATGCTCATAATGTATTTTCACAGTTTATCAGCTATTTCGCGAATTGTTCCTGCTACGCTTCCTATTCAGAGGAGTATTCACAGTGTGAATCAATATGGGGTCATCCATGTAGGTATTATACCACTAATTATTTTCCCCATAGAAACCAATGTTAAAGTGTCACATATCAATGATTTGCTGCAAATTCAACTCAAGTATGGATAATGCAACATTGTAATGTTCATATAGAAAACTAATTTTCCACTTGAAAAATCACCAGAAAAGGTGGGATCACAAGACATGTAAGAAAGTTCTTGTTTGTTTACCAAACAGGTCAAGGGTACAGCTGTTTTCATTGATTGACTGTTTTCATTGCTCACACATTTAAAACACGCCCACATTAAAATATTTTAAATCTTAATCCCGAAGTGGATATATTCTGTATACAAGAAACAAAATTTAGCCAAAATAATATTAAAGCTATTTCTGGATTCTGGCATGAATTGAAACATTTTAATAAAATGATATAACGTGTGGGGGCTGGCCGTATAGTTTAAAAATTACATCAGTTATGAAGTTATAGATATTGCCAATCCACTTGATAAAGATAATGATACTACTATCGAAGTTCAATTATTTAAAATATTTTTTAAAGACTACACCTTTTTTTATTGTCCAATATATACTCCAGAAATTGTGATACAAGCTCACTAAAACAAATTACAAATCAAATACAGGAACATCAAACAAACAATGTATTACTTACGGGTGACTTTAATGTCCACCATCAGGCATGGGGATCTGATCAATCAAATAAAAAAGGCAAAGATGTATTAACATGGATTGATGATAACAACTTTTTTCTTTTAAATGATGGATCGCCTACGCGTTTATGTAAAAGTACGGGCAGCCTTACCAACATCGGCCTTTCCTTATGTTCAATTCCACTGTCTTTAACAACCCATTGGTCCGTGCTAAATGACAACTGGGGTTAAGACCATTTCCCCATCTTTATTGCTATCCAGTTGTCATCTGCAAAAATCTCTCATGAATACTATAATCAAGATAAATTTAATTACAATAAAGCTGATTGGGACCTATTATATCTTATGTCAAAAACTTAAACCAGAAGATCTTGTCTTTGAAGACATTAATTCTTTTAATAATAACATAACTGATGCAATATTAAATATAGTCCATCAAAGTATCCCAATATACAACAATATGCCCAGGAAAAAAAATGTCCCATGGTGGAATTCTGCATGCAAAGAAGCAGTTAATAAACGGAAGTATATGCTCAATAGACTAAAAAAAAGATCAACCCGAAGGTAATTTAAAAAAGTTTAAAGAAGCAGAACAAGAATCAAAAACAATTATAGCTCAAGCAAAGAAAATCAATTGAGAGGAATTTATATCTACTTGTTCCATGAAATAAAATAATACCAAAGCATTTTGGATAGAATTAGAGGTAAATCATTTTCTGCCATCCCTTTACTAAAGACAAACTTACAATATGCCACCACTTATAAAGCCAATTTATTTGCGAAACATTCTTCCCAAGTCTCTAGTAAAACAAATCTCAATGAAACTACTAATGAATACCAAAGTAACTTCGAAGATAATTTCAAGGCTAAAATAAATGAAGCAGATGATGATGAATTCAACCATTTACTCAATATACCTTTTTAGCTCGACTATTCGAAGAATAAGAGAGCTTATGTAATCACCCCGGGGTCGGCGTCGGCGTCGGCGTTGGTGTCGGCCTCGGCGTCCCACATCAAGTTTTGCGTGTAAGCTGTGTTTACAAGTCTATATCTCTTACATTTCTTATCCTACCACAACTAAATTTGTTCATGGGCTTCCTTGTAGCATTATCTTAAGGGCTGCATAAGCAATTTTGGTTCCTGTTATCCATGGGCTCCCATGGAACCCAAATTATGATAGCCTATAAAATGTGCCCCATTTCACATCAAATTTTGCGTGTAAGCTGTGTTTACAAGTCTATATATCTTCCAATTCTTACCCTAGCACAACCTTAATTTGGCCATTAGCTTCCTTATAGCATTATCGTAAGGGCTGTTTAAGTAATTTTGGTTCCTGTAACCCCTGGGCTCCCATGGAACCCAAATTCTTATAGCCCTTAAAATATGTCTGTTTCACGTCAAATTGTGCGTGTAAGCTGTGTTTACAGGTCTATATCTCTTACATTTTTTGTCCTAGCTGAACTAAATTTTGGAATTGGTTTCCTTATAGTATGTTGTAAAGGGTTGGATAAGTAATTTTGTCTTCTGCAAATTCTGGGCTCCCATGGAACCCAAATTGTGATGGCCCATAAAATGTGCAATAAAGGCAGATCTAGGTTTGCATGTAAGCATGTATATATTTATAATTTTGGTTTGGGATTTGTTATAGCATTATGCATCTTATTACTTCACCCATATTGGGGCACGGGCTCCCTTCTCCCCCTCTACCCCCGCCCCAACTCCCCTCCACAATTTTTTTTTACATATTTCTGTGTTGTTTTAGTCAATTCTTACACATATATGTTGCAACCCTCCCCGTCCCCACCACGACACCCCCGTCTCTCACCCCATCACTCCCCACCCCCCACCCCGCCCCAGACTTGAAACTTTTATATTTATTTTTTTACATATTTCTGTGTTGCTTTTGTCAATTCTTACACATATATGTTGCAACCCTATCCGCCCCCCCGCCCCCCCCCCCCACTCTCACCCCATGACCCAACCCATCACGCCCCACACTTGATTTATTTATGATTTTTTACATATTTCTTCGTTGTTTTAGTCAATTCTGACACACATATGTTGCCCCCCCCCCCCAAACCCCCAACGCACTCCCACCTCTCACCCCATCACCCCACCCCACCCCGCCCCAGACTTGAAACTTTTTTTTTGAAACCCCCAGCCCCCCTCCCCCACCACCACCCCCGCCTCTCACCCCGCCCCACTTGATTTTTTTTTTTAAATCTTTCTTTGTTGTTTCAGTCAATTCTTACACATTTTTTTCTTCATATTTTTGTGTTGTTTTGGTGAATAATTACATAGCTTCTTACACATATATGTTGCCCTCACCACCCCCACTCCCCCCACCATCTACCCCCGCCTCTCTCCCACCCCCACCCCGCACCCCACTCAAAACTCGATTTTTAAAAAAAAAAATTACATATTTCTGTGTAGTTTTGGTCATTTCTTACACATAGTTATGTTGTGCTCCCAACCCCACCCCACATTGTTGTAGCCTTGTTTTCTGATGGTATATACTAGCTATAAATTTATTATTCTACGAAAAATCGAATAGTCGAGCTGCGCTGTTCTCCGACAGCTCTTGTTCTTTATTCGAATTGAAAGAAGCCATAAACACCAGAAAGAACTCCGCCGTGGGACCTGATCAAATTTTTTACGTTTTATTCAAACATATGCCTGACTCCACTCTTCATATTTGGCTTTCCCTTTATAACAATATTTGGTCCTCCAAAAATTATCCCATTTCCTGGGGACTGGCTTGCGTTAACCCAATATTTAAACCTAATAAAGATATCAATGGCCCCAAATCCTATCGCCCTATAAGTCTTACTTCCCATCCTAGTAAACTAATGGAATTCATGATCAAAACTCGCCTTGAACACTTCCTAGAATCAAAGAATTTAGAAAGGGTCGGAGCACTCAAGATCAATTGGCTGGACTCCAACACGATATAATTTTTGCCAAAAACATCGGCCATTCTGTATTAGCTATCTTTCTCGATTTACAGGCAGCTTTTGATCTTGCCTGGAACATCGGCATCCTTTCTAAATTATATGACCTCGGAAAAAGAGGAAATTGCTTTTATTTTATCAAGGCTTTCCTTCAGGATAGGAAGATTGTAGTCAAAGTTGGCGACTCGTTTTCAAATGAGGAAACGCTCGAGATAGGAACGCCCCAAGGTTCTTTTGTCTCCCCCCTTCTTTTTAATGTGTTAATTAATGATCTCCCTGCTATTTTAATAGACTCTGGCATGAAAATTAGCAACTTTGCTGACGACAGCAGTACATGGATTACCGGGAAAAACTTAAACTATCTTCAGAAAAAAGCATAAAAAAGGTTAAATTTAATTTGGGAATGGGCAAATAAATGGGGATTTAAGTTATCGGCAAACAAAACTGTTGGCATTATATTTGGTAATTCCTATTGTGATACCGTAGCTCTATATCTAGGGGATACCAACATTGTATTTTGTAAAACTGTTACCTTTTTAGGCCTCATTAGGGATCGTCGTTTAAATTTCTCTGCACATATTTATAATCTTATAGCCAAATGTGAAAAAGACCTTAATTTATTACGTATGCTGCAAGGAACAGATTTTGGTTCCGATAGAAAAACACTAATTGTCTTATATAAAACCCTCATTAGATCTAACATTGATTATGGATCCCATGTGTATTCATGTTCTGCTCCGTCTCTACTTCATAAACTGGATATTATTCAAAATAAGCCATTGATTATAGCACTAAGGGCGATAAATAGCACGCCTAAACATTTATTAGAACATGAGGCGGGAGTATTACCACTCCATTTACATAGAGAGGAGCAGTTGCTGCGGTTCTGGGCCTGGGCCCCATTATATTAAACATCTTACGAAAAGTCTCAAATTTTAAAACTGTTCACATGTTTGCACCTAAGCATTCAATGTAGACAATTATGTGTGCATTATGTGCAGAAATATCAAATGTATAAGAAAATGAAATGAATTTGCGTTCATTTGTGAATTGTAAATCAAAGTAAAGAATTTAAGAAAATAAGTTACGATCAAAATTGTCGTAAGTTGCTTCATAAAACCGGGCCCAGGACCCAAACAAAAAGATCACAAAATCCTGGAAATGATATTATTATAAATACATACTATAAAAATAAATTTCGTAATAAGCCTAAACCTTTCGGTACAGAAACACGAAACTTGACAGAGGAATATAAATTAAATAAGATCACCATAGCAGATTTTAATATTAGAAACATGCCACCATGGACTCTAGCTTTACCAAAAGTTGATACTTCTCTTCAAATATTATTAACAACCAGTACAATCAATCCATTATAAAACAAGCTTTTATGGAACATATTGATAACAAGTATAACTATCATGTAAACATGTTTACGGATGGGTCAAAGGACCCAGCACAGGACGCGTGGCATCTGCCTTTGTAATCCCGTCTCGAAACATTAGCAAAATTATTCGAATCTCTGATGGTCTATTCATTTTTACTGCCTATCTGATTGCAATAATTAAGTCCATTAAACGGATTTTCAAAAATAAAACTATTAAATCAGTTATTTTCTCCGATTCCCTTTCCAGCCTTATCGCCATTAAAGATAGAGAAAGCAAATCTAGATCGGATCTAATTTCGGACATATTAGCATTACTTAATGACTGTAACATACTGGGTTTATCCATTAATTTAGAATGGTGCCCAGCCCATGTAAATATATCCGGCAACAATGAAAAGGCCGACCTAGCTTGTAAAGCTGGATTGGACCATCCTTTTATTGATAAACGGGTAGCAAGTGGACCCTCATAAGTTTATTTATGCATCCGTAAAACAATTAATGTTAATCTAAATAATTACCTAACTAATCAGACAAATAAATTCAACACTTTTACTAGATTTAGCCATAACTTTAGAAATCATGACCTGTTTTCGGGCAATAAAATCCTTACTAAAACTATAACCAGACTTACAATGGGATATAACTTATTACCTGCGAGTCTAGGAAGCCACATCATTAAGGATCTTTCCAAAAACTGTCCCTCCTGCTCGGTCCCATATACCACTGGACACTTTCTTCTTGAATGCAGTCAGCTCGACACAAAACGGGACGAATTAAAATCTAAACTCCAGCAAATTTCAATCCCTCTAAACCTTAATAATTTACTCGATCCCGAAAAAAGACACAAACTATTGGTTTTCAGCGCTCTTGGTGACTCTATTAAAGCCACCCACTTCGAAAAGAAAATCTAAATCTTTTATTATCTCAGTTCCCCCATTTTTTAACAATATCCTACAGCATAACCCCCATTGTTTAAAAGTTATAATCTACTTATGACATTACTGAACATATCCCATATTTACCATATCTCCCAATTTCCATATAATACCCAATATTTAGTGAGTAAATCGGTCTTAATACTTTTGAGGAAGACATGGGATGCGCCTCAATTAGGTGTCCCTCAATTGCAATATAATACCTTCCTCAATAGGTGATATACCTCCTTCATGTGCATATAAGGTACTAAGATCACTCCACTTATATTACTGTGGAAAACAATTCACTAATTGATATAGGTATAATATGGGACTGATCCGGTGGACGCGTTGGGGCGATTTTTGAGTCTGATGACAACGCAGGCACAACGGTCCAGGATCAGTCACATATATATAATGTAATAAAACTGCTCTGTTTGACGGCCCAGTGGATCAGCTTGTAAGTTTTGTGTGCTGGGACATTATTGAGTATATCCCATATCTACCACATCTCCCAAGTTCCATATAATACCCAATATTTAGTGAGCAAATCTGTCTGAATTGTTTGTCATTTAGTTAGATGGTCGTTGATCTAGCTTTCTATCTGGTAATCAATACGGAGTTTTCTAAATTATATTGATTGGGTTACTTTAATGCGAATTTAGGTTACTGTTCTTGGCTAGCCTAGACGGTCGTAGTACTGGCTTTCTAGTACAGACCAACGACATATCTATTTTCTGCATGTATAAGCGTATAGTTAACGTCATCATTTTGTTTTCTCTTGTTACAATACAATACACCCATCTTTTAAACATATCCTGAAGCATAACCCACATTGTATAAAATGTATAAACCACCCATTTCCATATCATATCCCATATTTACTATACACCTCCTCAATAGGAGATATACCTCCTTCATGTACCTATAGAGTAATAAGATATATCTTGTCTTTTCATTTAACTATCTTTGGAAGGAAATAATCCACCTATGCTTTCAATATATCTAAAGCCCCCTCTAAACATTTTTATATCTATGTAGTAATATATCGGATAAAGAGTGAGTGGATGACACATATGTTTACATTACACTTAAACATAGAATACCCCATTGCGCACATTAATATCTCCGACAAAAACTTAGTTGCATATACACATTTTTAGATCACCTGAGCCGAAGGTTCAATGTGATCTATTGGGATCACTCTTCGGTCCGTCGTCCGTCGTTAACTTTTGCTTCAAACGACTTCTCCTCAGAAACCGCTTGGCTAATTTTGGCCACACTTCACATGGATGATCCTTAGACGAATGCTTTTTAGATTTGTTAAAATTAGGTCAGCACGACATCCAAAATGGCCGCCATTACCATATATAATTGAAACATTAAGAAATCTTCTTCTCAAGAACCGCCAGACAGATTTCGACAGTTTTTCTTTTAAAATGACCGCCGATGGCTAGACTATCAGGTTTGTTCAAATAAAGTCCCCGCGTTTAAAAATGGCCGTGCCCCGGGGGTCAAAGTTTGTATATTGAGATTTTTCATGTTTTTCATAGACTTATATAGGATTTTTTTTTTAAAAATCTTCTTTTCTGAAACCACAAGGGACAGAGCTCTCATGTATTACACGTAGCATCAGCTTATGGTCCTATACTAGGTTTGTTCAAATGGTGACCCTGGGGTCAAATTTGGCCCCACACAGGGGTTCACAATTTTACATAGACTTATATAGGAAAAACATTAAAAAATCTTCTTCTCTGAAACTACAAGAGCCAGAGGTTTAATGTTTTGCATTTACTATAAGCTTATGGTCCTTTACCAAGTTTGTTCAAATGGTGACCCTGGGGTCACATTTGGCCCCGCCACAGGGGTCACATGTTTTTCATAGACTTATATAGGGAAAAACTTAAAAAATCATCTTCTCTGAAACAGCAAGAGCCAGAGGTTTAATATTTTGCATTTTCTATAAGCTTATAGTCCTCTACCAAGTTTGTTCAAATGGTGATCCTGGGGTTACATTTGGCCCCGCCCCAGAGGTCACATGTTTTACAAAGACTTACATAGGGAAATGTTCAAAAATCTTCTTCTCAGAAACAGCTTGGTCAATTTTGACCAAACTTCACATGGATGATCCTTAGGGGCGGGGCCAAATATGACCCCAGGGTCAACGTTTGAACAAACTTGGTAGAGGACCTTAAGCTGAGTGTAAATACAACATAGTAAACCTTTTGATCAAGATTGATGAAGTTTGTCCTTATGTAAAACTGTGCCCCTGGGACGGGGCCAAATTTGAGACCATGGTCACCATTTGAATTGAATTGAATGTTGTTTAACAGCTCATCAACACGGTTATTTAGAGTCGCTCCAGAGAGAGGGGAAGGATACATAGGAATCCGGGAGCCGTGCCCTACTCTTATTATCAAATAGATTCCTATGGTTCTTTAACGTGCTCGGAAATAGACCGATACACGGGACCGCCCGGTTTATGTCCCCATCCGACGGACGAGGCTAAGGGAATGTGTCTTGCCCAAGAACACACCGACGAAACTCAGTGGCACCACGGAGGATTGAACCCGGAGCCTCCGGTTACAATCCGCCGTGCTACCGACTGCGCCACGCCAGCCCTCTGAACAAACTTGGCAGAGGATTCATAAGCTGATAATAAATAAAATATATTAAACCTTTATCTCTTGTAGTTTCATAGAACAAGATTTTTGAAGATCTTCCCTATAACTCCATGTAAAACTGATCCAACAAGGGCCTCTAACCTCCCAATTAAAGGAAAAATGACCAAGGTTTATTATGAGAAAAAAGAAATAATAAAATAAAATAAATAAATTAAAAAATGAACCCATAAACCAAAAAAAATGCCTCCAGTGTGATTTAAACCTACGACCCCTGGGGTTTCCAGTCTACATTGCCAAATATTGAAAAAGGGCCATAACTCCGGTGCTACTGGTTCGATCTGGATGGTTTTCAAACTCCTCCGAGCTTTCATTAATATCAACAAGCTTGCCAAGTTTAAAAAAGATCGAATACAAAATGAAGGCGCTAGAGTGATCACAAGAATGAAAATGGCATTTTTCAATAATTCAACGGCACTTAACACTGGTGTTCCTTGTTTTAGAACTAATCCGAGCTTTCACTGATATTAACAATCTCTTAAAGAATGGTAAAGATCGGATGAAAATGAAGGCCCTATCGTCTTAACGAGGCAAAATATAGCATTTTTAATTAAATCATGGGACATAACTCCGCTGTTACTGTACGATCTTGCTGGTTTTCGAACTTCTCCGAGCTTTCATTGATATTAACAATATGGAAAGTTTGGTAAAGATCTGAACGAGACAAAAGTCAACTACGGATGACGGACGGACGCACGGACGGACGACGGACAACTCGGCATCCATCCCATAATCCCATAAGACGACGGACAACTCGGCATCCCTAAAAATCAGTTAAAGGGTACATGGCAATCTTGATCTTTTCTTTAAAGGGACACGCGGAAATCTTGCTTTTTTAAAAACTCCATTAGTTTTTCTACATACTAGTAAATTTGCATTTGTTCAGTCATTCATTCATTCATTTGTTCAATCATTAACATTAATTATAAGAACAGTTTTAATGCAAATTGTTTTAGCATATTATGAACTGTTGATTATATCGTACCAATAATATATTTAAACCTATGGTAGGAAAAGCTGAAAAATAGGAATATCAACATTTTATTTGATTATATGCAAGCAGGTGTAAAGTCAAAATGATACTGGATAAACAAAATGAGACGCCATTTTCAATGAATGATACACACCTCAAAATTACCGTGTGTCCCGTTAACTCGCGGCGTCCCATTCGTTTTTCTACATAACTTTAATTTTTGCTATACCTATTAATAATTATACGAATAGTTCAATGAATGAATGAATTAATCAAGGATGATACGGTAATACAATCAACTATGTATAAGTAGGTCAACAATGAATGAATTAATCAAGGATGATACGGTAATACAATCAACTATGTATAAGTAGGTCAACAATGAATGAATTAATCAAGGATGATAGGTAATACAATCAACTATGTATAAGTAGGTCAACAATGAATGAATTAATCAAGGATGATACGGTAATACAATCAACTATGTATAAGAAGGTCAACAATGAAAGAATTAATCAAGGATGATACGTAATACAATCAACTATGTATAAGTAGGTCAACAATGAATGAATTAATCAAGGATGATACGTAATACAATCAACTATGTATAAGTAGGTCAACAATGAATGAATTAATCAAGGATGATACGGTAATACAATCAACTATGTATAAGTAGGTCAACCTTGAATGAATTAATCAAGGATGATACGGTAATACAATCAACTATGTATAAATAGGCCAACAATGAATGAATTAATCAAGGATGATACGGTAATACAATCAACTATGTATAAGTAGGTCAACAATGAATGAATTAATCAAGGATGATACGGTAATACAATCAACTATGTATAAGTAGGTCAACAATGAATGAATTAATCAAGGATAATAGGGTAATACAATCAACTATGTATACGTAGGTCAACAAATGAATGAATTAATCAAGGATGATAAGGTAATACAATCAACTATGTATAAGTAGGTCAACAATGAATGAATTAATCAAGGATGATAGGGTAATACAATCAACTATGTATAAGTAGGTCAACAATGAATGAATTAATCAAGGATGATAATGTAATACAATCAACTATGTATAAGTAGGTCAACAATGAATGAATTAATCAAGGATGATACGGTAATACAATCAACTATCTATAAGTAGGTCAACAATGAATGAATTAATCAAGGATGATACGGTAATACAATCAACTATGTATAAGTAGGTCAACAATGAATGAATTAATCAAGGATGATAGGGTAATACAATCAACTATGTATAAGTAGGCCAACAATGAATGAATTAATCAAGGATGATATGGTAATACAATCAACTATGTATAAGTAGGCCAACAATGAATGAATTAATCAAGGATGATATGGTAATACAATCAACTATGTATAAGTAGGCCAACAATGAATGAATTAATCAAGGATGATACGGTAATACAATCAACTATGTATAAGTAGGTCAACAATGAATGAATTAATCAAGGATAATAGGGTAATACAATCAACTATGTATACGTAGGTCAACAAATGAATGAATTAATCAAGGATGATAAGGTAATACAATCAACTATGTATAAGTAGGTCAACAATGAATGAATTAATCAAGGATGATACGGTAATACAATCAACTATGTATAAGTAGGTCAACAATGAATGAATTAATCAAGGATGATACGGTAATACAATCAACAATGTATAAGTAGGTCAACAATGAATGAATTAATCAAGGATGATAGGGTAATACAATCAACTATGTATACGTAGGTCAACAAATGAATGAATTAATCAAGGATGATACGGTAATACAATCAACTATGTATAAGTAGGTCAACAATGAATGAATTAATCAAGGATGATAGGGTAATACAATCAACTATGTATAAGTAGGTCAACAATGAATGAATGAATTAATCAAGGATGATACTGTAATACAATCAACTGTGTATAAGTAGGTCAACAATGAATGAATTAATCAAGGATGATAGGGTAATACAATCAACTATGTATAAGTAGGTCAACAATGAATGAATTAATCAAGGATGATACGGTAATACAATCAACTATGTATAAGTAGGTCAACAAAAGCGTGTAAACATGAAAATGCAAGTATGAACATATTGTAGCATGGTCACTGAAAATTCTCTTTGTAATAGCACAGGTTTGCAAATCGTTTAATTGAAAATAACACCTGTCAGAATAAATGGTCTACTACAACTACCAGTTATTGGGAGTTAGAGTATGGGAGGGAGCTGAAATGGGGCTGCAAAACAAATAGAGTATGTTTTCATCTCGTTGGTTAATTTAAACACCTCGATGGACTATACCCATCTCGATGTTTAAATTAACTCCATGACACCATACTATACCTAGTACTTAAAATTAATTATACAATCGGATTTATTTTAAGAGATCTAAAGCAATACGGAATTGATACATTGAAAACGCACATTTTTATTATTTTTATTTCAATATATGGCAGCAGATTTATTTTCAAAATGATAGGCCACTACTGATTAATAAATGTTGTCTTATATCTTATTCTTAGATCATGATTGTCATGTGTGCCTTTAGATATGTCTTATACATATCAACTTTTTCAATGTATGTGTCAGGCTTTAGGGTTAATTCAAAGCAGTTTTCATAATATTCATTACTTTAGTTCTTTTGTAAGTTTTCAAATATTCATAACTTGCGCATAATCCCTGTGGCTGATAAAATTTAATGGTTGCTTCCAACAAAACAACAAATCCTAGTCACACCTCCACGTGTTACCAGCTGGAAACTATGGATGCTATTTAGAACAAAATATATAGATCCATTGGCTAGGCCGTTTCAAACAATATGAGAGAGAGAGAGAGAGAGAGAGAGAGAGAGAGAGAGAGAGAGCGCGTGTGTTTGTGTACAGATATATGACTCTATATTTTAAATGGAGGGACAGGGTGGTGGTGGGGTTGGGGGTGGAACACCGACATATATGAAACAAAGCAAATACATCATTATTAAATACAGTTTAGAAGAAGAATTATTTTTATAGACATTATATAGCTTCATTTCGTAAAATGACTAAAGGGCGAAAGGAAGTAACTTTTATATTTTACATTTATCGACTATAGCTTGTTTTGATTATGCCTCTTTTAGCAAACCTACTATATATTACCGTGTAATGAGTTTACACACCGTTCATGACATAAAAAAGGGGGGAAAACAATAATTATTATTATATAGGTCCCTTTCGCACTTTATTGGCCCTTTCGCGAAATGGAGGTCCATTTTGCTATTTTGGCTCTTATTAGTTCTTCAAGGCGGAGCAAATGCGGTCACGTGATACGAATGCGTTTTGAACCTTAGACAGTGAGACCGTTTCACACTGTTAAGGTTGACACAAAGGGGTCACCTATCATTCCACGTTCCGATCGATTGTTTTTTGGCAGAGTTACCTTACCAGAGTAAGATACTGCGGGAGTGCGTTTGAAAACCACCACCGGAAATCCAACCGAATCGAATCTTATATTCAAGAATATCTTACATCCTACCAATGTCTAGCCTGTTCATTGGATAAAAGCATCATGTAAATGCCGTGTATAAACCATTCACAGCAACTTTTCTATACCTCGCTGACATGTGTTGCAATGTTAGGTGACGGCACAAATAAATGGGGCATTTTATGGTTACAATTAGAATTTATTGACATTTGACAAGTATATCCCATATCGATATTGGGTCACTAAAACACTGTTACTTATAATATAATCTCCAAAATGCAATTTTAAAGTTTTTATTAGGCCAAATAAAACAGTATGTGTGTTTCAGGTTACATTGAAACAAAAAACAGGTTACATGTACGATGTAGGTAGGTAGGGAATTTATTTTATTTTCAAATTTTTATTTTATTTTCAAATTAATTTTACACAGGTCGTGTAGAGCAGGAATATATATCTTTACGGTGCTTATTCAAATTAGGCAAAAACATGTTTAGGATAATTATGTTCAAAAACTTAGGGTAGTTAGGGTAACCTGAAACACAGGTTTTTATTTTGGCCTTATCATATTGATATTTTTTAGATTGTTTAAATGTAATTATGTGTATCTAAGTGATATTTGTATTTACACCTCATATAAAAATAAAATGTTATTTAATGAAACTGTGTATAGTGATACGTATCTTCATATCTTCAGGCAAGTATCACACTTTATCACACTTTATATCATGGCGATAGTATATTGTTGCGATACTTTCTTGGTATGTTATCTTGAGACTTTCGCGATGCACTTTTGATACACTACACAATTTATAGTAATACATTCTATAATAACAATTAGCACAGCTTGAGAGAAGTGCTAAAGGTAGGCTAACTTTAGTTAGACTAAAATTGGTAAAATGACAAAGGTTATTTTTCCATCCTTGTAGTATAATGAAGCACACTCTGCAGTCTACTTTGTGGAGAGATGTCAGCTCAAATCTGACCAAGGATTACATATTGACATGTCATTTACCAACTACTCAGGACAGAAAATATAAAACAACACATTTTATGTGATTTTTGTGTAAGTCACAGGACTGACCGACTGTACCGTATAATTCTCACATGCACACATTAATTGATTCTGATCATCATCTTACAAATACTTTATCTGAAACTAATCTCCATGTTACAATAACTGATTATGTTATAAACTACTTTCATGAAACATCATGCTAAAACTTTACAACATCAATGGGAAAAATTCAAAGTATAATACAATTCAGTATTTATATATTCTTTTGGTATAAAAATGTTTTTGTCCTATTAAAGGGACTGGAGATGATCTGGAAGAGTAACTGGTGCCAATAAAACATAAAAAAACGAACAAACCTCATAATGTGCTTCAGTTTCATAATTATGTGCACTTGAATTAAATAAGTCGCATATTAAGTTGAACTGTCCAGATGAATTATTATTTATGAAAATGTTTGGATTGGAAAACACGATGACTGAGTACTTTTTTGTTAAATCTTCAATATTTATAATTCATACGGGGTTCATATTGCTAACAGTTGAACATGTTATTAAATAAAAGTTAGTTAGATCATAAAACAAGAAGTTTTCTGACTAAACTATTTCATTAACAATAATTAAATTGATTATTTTATGAGGCCTAGTGTAGCTCATATGTACATTGGATATTATCCATATGAATCACATTATGGTGTTTTTACACGTTATATTGGAATTGACACTCATTAATAAGTTCATGATCATTATTCTTTTAGATTGCCTCCTGTCCCTTTAAAGTAACACACGGCAATCTCAAAGTGTTTATCAATTAATGAAATTAGTGTCTCAAGCACAAAAATAACTAACTGCGACATTGAGTTATGACGTCAATAGATGTTGGTGACGTCGATGTCATCCGCCGATAACGCTAAATAAAGCGAATAATTCTGGTTAAAATCATACATAATCTGATTAAAAATGTAATAGATTATTTAACTGTTGTGATCGATTATATGGAAATCCTTCACTCGATGGTAGGCGTGCGTTGTTTTTTCCACTCGCTTACGCTCGTTCGTGAAAAGAACCACACGTCTACCATCTCGTGAATGATTTCCCTATAATCGATCCCAGCTGTTAGGTAATCTCTATATTAATGATTGAACAAATGCAAGTTATGTAGAAAAAACTAACGGGACGTCATGAGTTTTTAAGATAAGATTGCTGTGTGTCCCTTTAACAAATGAATTACAAAAAGTGGTAGTTTAACAAATTTATCATTTTCTACCCATTGCAAAGCTGAGTCATGTAATCACATCGGAGTTTTTCTCTACACCCTGGTAGCCATAACGGTGAACAAAAAGGAAGGATTGTTGACATCAACATCTAAGAAGTGTTTATGGAATTATCCACGGAAAAGAAAACTTTCTCCTAAAAATTCGGAGAGTCTGATTTTTAAACGATGCACTTTTGAGGACAATGCACTACCGGTAATCAAGCTATCGAAGGTTCAAACACCTCATACGTTTAAGGCCATAGTGAATGAACAGAGATTTGGAGAGAAGCTAAAACTGTGTAATCCAAGAGCTGGATAGCTTTTAAACTTTGTGGAAAAGCAAGTTGTTGTACCAAGTGTCCCCCCAGCTCTTGGAAATCCCCTTCTGCTACCATAATAGTGTTGACCAGTGACCACGATTGTTGTATTTTTATATAAACCCCATAACATTAAGTTAAATTCCCTATAACCTGAGTATCCGTGTATCTTTTGAATAAATACACCATAAACGTATATACTATTATACCCTATAAAAAAACCTTTAAAGGGGCAACATTCCCTACACTGGCAAGGAGAAATTGGAGGTGTGTCTTATCATTTACACCAGCTGAACAGACCTGTCAGTTACAGTGAATGACTAAAAATAACACAATATGTAAACAACTCTCACTGGATGTAGAGTTTGCAGACGACAGAAAAATGTACTTACAAATCAGTTAGGAGTAAAGCTTTTCAATCTAATGACTCCAAACTACTAGTATATAATTTCTGGAACTGTGACATTTTTTTTAGTATTATTAATTCATGTTTTACTCATTTATTTCCTCTCTAATATCCACTGCACTGTGTTAATATAACAAATTAATTGCTATGAACCATCTGATGACTAAACAGAACTTTACACTCCCAGCAAATATTTCAAGTTATCAGTGTTAAATGAAAATTAATTGCCAATTATAGTTGGTCTGGAGAAACAGTGTATATATACTGCAGTACACAGGATATGCGTTTAAGTTGGACATGTATGTTAGGATGACATTGTGTTCGGAATAAACATACACAAATAAAGCATAACTGTACAAATTATTGTTTAGGAATGGATGATGGAGATAATAAGATAACATTTTATGTAGTTACTGAGGAGGGAATGTTCAATTTTCATGGGTGGGATATGTAGAAGTGAATAGTGATGTTTTTGATTCTGATGTGAACATGGTAGGGATGATTTGTTATCTGGACCGCATGAATAGTCACAGATACAAACATCCCATCTCAGAGTACTCTGCTACAGAGGTTTACACACAATTATAACTTCTGCCTATCTCTAAGCCAATACGCTGAGTGTCTGTCGTCTGCTGTAAACATTACTACGTGTAGTTGTGTACACTTCTCAGTTCATAACCCCACAGGCTCCTCCCCTATATTTTCAAAATTCTGTCAGTTGGGTTTAAAAAAAATGAAACTAGAATAAGAAATACTTTTTCACAAATATGTTTTTATCAATACACTTGTTTATTATCAGTTTACTTCTTTGCCAAATATTGAATTCTTTTATGAAGTGGAATGTTCAATATTTTGAAAAAGGTCTCCCTGATTTAACCATGTATAAATGTAAATGAAAAACCTGCCCCAGCTCCATCTAGTGGCTTTTATACGGCAGTTGGGCCTTTAAAGGCTCATAACTCTGCCAAAATTCATTCAAGTAGAACATTGCAATAAACAGGTGCAACGAGACTTAGTACTGATCATCCCCGCCAAGATTCGCTGAAATCTGGCAAAGAGTTCAGAAGAGACTAATCAGGACTAAGTTTGTGTATTAAAACATTTAAAGGGCCATAAAGAAGGATAGAAATATCGGACAGGGAACGCAGCATTTAAGGACGACAGTCAACCTTAAAACACAAAAACAAACACGCAAACAGACAAACGAAAAGGCAAAATTAATAAAAAATGCAAACGACATCACAAACACAAAAGGGTTGACAATAGGGCTACCGCATTGGAACGGTCAGTGGCAAAGTAGGCCACTGGGGGTTTAAACCGGTTCTAGGGTGCACCAAACCTCACACTTACCCTACTGTCATCCCATTAAAACAGGACAGTGTAAATAAAGAAATCCCCGCCATGATCTAATCTCTAACCAACAAGGCAGCATCAATAGGCAATATAAGTAAAACACAAATATGCTCGTGAAAATATAATACAAAAAAAACAATATCCTAGAAAGCCACAGTGAAGGTACTCTGCCAAAAAGCATACCACCGAAATATGATATGTTGTGCGATGATATGCACAACTAGGCTTGATACTGATCATCCGTGTCAAATTTCGTCTATATCCAGCCAGGGGTTCAGTAGAACTAGACCGGAAAAATGTCACACCTACAGGTCAAAGGTCATTTCGTGGGTATTTGTCACTTAGTGTGATATTTCTTGTATTACCATAAAACACTCAGAATTTGAATGAAGTTAGCATTTAAATGATATTTAAGACTTCAAATCACCAACATAGAAGGACCAGTAGAATTTTGTTAAGGAAGAGTACGTTTTAGAGTTTGCTCATCTTACAGGACGCGCACACTTTCAAAGAATTTTCAAACCCTGGACATAATTTGTAAAGAACCAAAAAATCTGTTTCAAAAAGGTCAACAAATGTAAAAGACAAAAGAAAAGAACCAATTTATATGCATTTGCAGCAACTCAAATATATACCTCCAGAAAAATCTCCATAATTTAATCTGACATTCCCAGTAGGCGAGTGACGTCATTAAGTTAAAATGTTAAGGCCAAGGTTTTTATAGTTAAATTAGCATAAACAATAACAATAAAGGGTTCTGAACCACTTCTTTTTTTCTGTCATTCTTTGTGACACATACAACTTAAATCTTACAAGTAGATTATAGGCTATTGATAATATAAAAAAGATCCGAAAAACAACAACATATTAAAACCGTACCCTTGAAATTAGAGCCTCTGAGCAAGAGCATAAAGACGGAGAACCTGAAATCTTCGCGCCTCTCACTGCTGCGGGTTCAAATCCCACTTGATGCTCGATGGGATAGTTTTAAATCCTCTTGCCTGGCCCACTTAACATGCCGATAGAGTATCTGATCGTCCAGGAATTGAGCCCATTTGGTATTGTACTCATATCCTTTAGCTGAAAAATTGAATATTCTTAATAATATCTCTGCCTTCACAACAGGGCTCACCACAACACTGTTGTATCACCGTTATTGTGTTGCACTGAACACTTGAGTCACCGTTTTTCTCTAAATTATTGGATATTTTAAGCATTTTGTATTTGCACAGAAACATCGAATAAAATTGTGGGAGTGGACCTGATTAATGACGTCCATGCATCAGACAGCAGTACACATCTGGGTGTGTGTATCATCTCAGGAAAGGAGATACAGAGTCTTACAGTTCTCGAAGTTCGTCAGTCCATACGTTTTCAAGATTTTGCATGTCCTCCCAGTTTACAATATGCACAAAAGAAGGGTAAGAATTCATAAACTTACTGAAAAATTTAATACTATACCAAGTTTATTAGGTAGCCAGATGTGTAGCCATGTTCTGCACGACCGGTTTTGAAAAGCAAGACTAAATTTTGTGGGAGTGGTGTATATATATATGGATTACTGTCCGGAATTAATGATAGAGAAAGAAGAATTGAACAACATAAGGACAGTATTTGCATATTATGATAATAAATATCAGTGCCAAAATGTTTGAGTGTTACCTCTGTTTCTTCGACCATTAGTACATCCTGCAAGTAACTCTTTAATGATACAATAATAATATATAATCACTGTACAAAACTTCCTAAAATGCAAAATGCAGGCATTTGTTGTTTTTATATTCTTGACACAACTGGACATTTATTTTAATACAAATATTTTATATATTGGCAGATGGCAGATAATAGAGTCACAGGAGAAGTTAATCCAGCTTTTACAGATCCTTACAGATCATGGCAATGTTTATATCTGTGTAAAACATGGTAAGTCTTTCCTTACAGAGCATGGCAATGTTTATATCTCTGTAAAACACGGTAAGTCCTTCCTTAAGGTTTGTGACAATGTTTCTATCTGTGTAAAACATGGTAAGTCCTACCTAACAGATCATGGCAATATATATATATGTGTAAAACACGAGAAGTCCTTGCTTGCAGATCGTGGCAATGTTTATATCTATGTAAAACATGGTAAATTATTTCTTACAGATCGGGATAATTTTTATATCTGTGTAAAACATGGTAGGGTTTTCCTTACAGATCATGACAATTTTTATATCTGTGTAAAACACGGTAAGTTCTTCCATACGGATCATGGCAGTGTTTATATCCGTGTAAAACACAGTACGTCCTTCTTTACAGATCGTGACAATGTTGATGTATGTGTTAAACATAGTAAGTCATTCCTTATGGATCGTAACAATGTTTGTGTCTGTGTAAAAAAAAAACTGTAAGTCCTTCCTTATGGATCATGACAATGTTTGTATCTATGTAAAACACGGTAAGTCGTTCCCTTCAGATCGTGGCAATGTTTCTGTCTGTGTAAAACACAGCGAGTCCTTCCTTACAGATTGTGATTGTAGGTTCTTATTCATATTTAAAATAGCTTTTAATTTATCTGAATTTACTGTACACGTCTTTGCCCTCCAGGCATCGATTAATAAACATCAGGTTGTTGTTTTCAGTTATAATAATGTAAATATTAAACCCATTCTTCAGAGCACCCTAAAGTTGGTATCCGAGACCAGCGTGGTGCAGTGGTGGGGTTTCTGTCCTGCAGTTTTAACTCGACCCTGAATACTCTGAAAAATCTTATATACCAGCAGGTTGGTAGAGCACATCAGTTCTATGTCTATGTGTCACTTCTGTGCCTGTATATTTTATACCTTTAACAATTTGATGCCGGAAATGAATCTGGTTCAACCCACCTCAAACCAAATCCGTCCTCCGGGTCTTGTCGCTCCATGCCAGTTTGGCGGCCTGATTATACTGTAGTATACAAAATACACAACTAACATCTGACTGACGCACGCCCCTAACCAAAGGTTAATTATTTAACGGCTTGCAATCTGAGACTGAGTTGACCCTGACAAAATTGACTTCAGGCCTAATTGACCCGTTTCTGTGTAAAATAGTGACATTTGATGTCATTTTAAAATGAAAATGGTGAGAAAATAATAAGATAAGAATTAACGAATACCGGTAATGTAAAAATTCTGACAGATTAAAGTTTTGTTTATAATCCCCTAGAATATTACCTATCTGCAGAAATGTTTTTATTTCAGTTATATTGCTCAATGTTTTGATTCAGGTACTGCAGCCAATCGGATACTCTGAAACATTCCAGTTTCTGGATGGAAACTCTTGGCCAATCAGCACTTTGCAAGAAAATCACATGATCATATCGGACATTTTGATTGACTCTTGCGTGTTTACTGATTTGGATATTAAAGATGAACCTGAAGAATCTGCAGAATTCCCTGTCCCAGAACCACCTTCAAAAAGGCTGAAAGGGTAAAAAAATGTCAGTTTTAAAGAAGGAAGGGAATGATGGTGTTATATATTTTCCATTAGAATGGGGAAGTTCAATAGTTGGAATATATATGGGCCGCGTCACGACAAAACCTGTATTAGTGACATCGTTGATGACGTTGGGAAAATCCTGTTTTTGACGACACAATTATTTACATGCGGATTTTTAACCAGGAAGTAAAAAAAATGGCCGGTTGTTTTAAATTGACAGTTTCAATGTGAAACGGAATAAAATAATGGATTAAAATGGATAGTGACAGTGAATTAGAGGTAAGATTTTTCTGTAATTAGATTTGTTTATTATCTACAAAGGTTATATGATTAGATCTACGTGAAATGCCGATCGGCCCGATGTGGCGACAACACAAATTTTCCCAGGGCCAGGGCCAATTTGATATTTTATGACAGGGAATATCGATAGAAAACGATGAAGTTATAATGCGATATCTCTCTTTGTATAATGTATAGGCCTATTTACAGTATGCATTTAGATGTATAATATAATTTAAATGACATGGCCGAAAGAGAATGAAGCCAGTGGCGTATAGTTACTGTGGGCATGCCCGCTGTACACATCGGTATTATTTTTTTTATTTGTTATCAAAACTCATATGTAGATCTACTCTGTATTTTGTAAACAAAAATACGGGGGACAAAAACACGGGGGAACATGCACCTGGACATCCTGTCGATACGCCCCTGCAAGCATATTTTTATGCTGAGTCACGATCATTATCGATTTTTGTGTTTGTGTATAGCATAAATACCAGTTAATTTGACTGATTTACAATACTGCCCGGCTAGCTCAGTCGGTATAGTGGTAGCGCTGTTGACTTTTCCGCGCTGGTTCGCGTCCCGTTCAAGACTTTTTTTTTCTTTTTTTAAAAGAATTGTTTTTCATACATAAATGTGAAAGCTATTAACTTACCATGTTTACAAAAGATCTATATCCTTGACATAAAACGACCGCCAAACCACCCACCACACACACACCCACACACCCACCACACACCCCTTTTTTTGTACAGATCTTTTTTTATAATAAATTAAGATCAATTTGAAGAAAACATCTTTTTCCAGATTTGTGAAATATTTTTAATTTTGTGTGCATTATTTCAGGAACTTCAGAGCCTCTTCTCTGATCATTTTGGTAGAACACCTTTACAAACACCGGCAGTTTCTCAGCAAGATTCTGAAGAGGACGCAAACAGCGAAGCCGATGATGATGTTCAAGCTAGTTTGCATGATGCTACGATTAACTCTCGTGCTAGAGGCTACCTCATTCAAAACGAGGATAATTATCGAAGTGATATTTCTTCAAGTGATGATGAAGACTTTTCGGATCAAACTGACGACGATGAACTAAATATTGAGCGGTTTGTTAAAAGAGGTTGCGGCTGTAACCTAAAATGTTCTGAAGAGTTTACTGTATCTCAACTGTATGACCATGTTCTAACAATGAGAGAAATAGATAAAAATGAAAAGGAATTGTTCATTATGGGAACGCTGGGAAAAGACATTGACACTGACACAACTAAACGGGGTAAAAAGAGAAAGAGAATTCGGCATAGATTCAAGTTCGGCGGCAAGAATGTATGTAAAAATACATTTCTCGTGGCGTATGACATAGGTAGAAATTCACTACAAAGTTTGATTACCCACTATAATGAAAAGGGTGCGACACCACGAAAGCATGGGAACAGCGGGAAAAAACCAGTTCATGCGCTCAAATTTGAAGACGTCAAGCTGGTAGTGCATTTCATTACGAATTACGCGGACGAGTTTGGAATTCCGCAGCCTGCGGCTCCAAGAGGAACAGATAATATTCCGCCGATATATCTAACGTCAGATACGACGAAGAAAAGAGTACACGACCTATATGTTAGCAGTTGTTGCAATATGGACACACCTGTAAGATCGGTGAAAATCAGTACGTTCAAGGGCATTTGGCAAGCATGCCTTCACCATATTAAAATTGCATCTCCGAGGGACGATGTTTGTGCCAAATGTGAGAAGATGAGAAAATGTATTGTTGATGCCGTTACAGAGGAAGAAAAACTGCAATCCTTAAATGATATGAAGGAGCATGTTATCAGAGCTCAGCAGGAAAGAGAACTTTACAATGCTTGTATTAAAAGAAGTAAAGAATCTCGTGACGAAGAAGGGGAAGCTAAGTATAACCACTATACGTTTGACTTTAGTCAAAATGTCAGTTTACCCCACCACTCCAGGCAGATGGGTCCACTTTACTTTCTTTCCCTCAGAAAAGTTCAAATATTTGGATTCCGCATTGATGGAGAACAAAGACAGCTTAACTTTCTAGTCGACGAAAATGAAACAATAGGTCGGGATGGATCGGAATCACATGGACCGAATGCCGTTATTTCTATGGTGGACTGGGCCTTAGAATCTCATGGAGACGTGGGGGCATCATGTGCCATACACGCTGATAATTGTCCCGGTAATTATATACATTATATACAAGCAAGGTTTTACGTAAGCGTAAAATAGCTGCCGAGAGAAAATAGCATTATATCTGGGTAGGAACTGGGAACAAAGTTTAACATAATAACAGATCAAGTCACGTGTTTTAAAACAACATAATCTTTTTTTTAAATGTTGTCATGAAAACGTAAACACGCCACAACCGTTTTTTCTTAACAGATACTTTCTTCACAATTTTTGCCACCAGTTCTTCCTACCAAACATTATGAATCAAGATGAACGACCTCGCTTTGTTCTGATCAAATCCTTGACATGCGTTACATATTGATTACATATTCACTTTTGTAGCACGACATGTTATAATTACACATCAGCACAGAAATTCAATTGTTCTCATGTAAGGGATGAGTGTGCGTTAGCGTGTGCATCACAACACATATAAACTGTTCACTGCTACCATGTTTAATTATCAAAGCGAAAAAGAAATTGTTCATTGCTACCTTACCATGTGGAATTATGAGAACAATATAATTCACCGATTTTTTAAATGAAAAATTCTTCTTAAAAACAACACATAATTAAAAAGAAACTCTAGCACAAATAATAATGTAAATAGTATGTCTATAATTCATATAATAATGCTTGCAGGTCAAAATAAAAACCAATTCGTGTTGGGCTATTTCATGTGGAGGGTCATGACAGGACAGAACAGCACTATAGAATACACGATGCAAATACCAGGCCACGCGAGATGTTTAGTAGACAGCGGATTCGCTAACATCAAAAAGCTGTACAGACGATCCGACTGCGAGACTGTTGGTCAGCTTGAAACTCTCGTCAATAGATCGTCTGCAACAAACGAAGCTGTGCGCTATTCATCATGGCACTGGCGTGATTGGAAGACATTTCTACGGCAGTACTTTCAACCAATTACCGGAATCAGGTATGCAAAATAATATTTAATTACTTTTATTGTTATTTTAAAAAATGAGTGATTTAAGATTAATTGGAGTGTTTTGAAATATACCTGTTAACTTGTTAAGTAACGTCACACATGTTAGGATGTCCGTGCAAGCTGTGTATAATGATGTGTTATAGGAAAATATTCCCTCGCTGTGTGCGCAACTTATATTTCAAGCGATTTACCCATTACAAGTATTATTTATAGCATAATTTTTCGAGTATATGCGATTTATACTGTTTCTCGAGTGCCTGCGAGAGTGCAGTATAAATCGCATACGAGAAAAATATGCTATACATATTTTGTACCTTAGCCATTTATCCAACTACGCATGTGCAAGAAGTTTTAGGGTGTTGCAGTTTTCAGTAAACATAACAGCTCGATCAAATCAAGAAAAAGCATTATCACGCGGCATAAGCGTGACCCATGTTTTGATTATTGCAGCCAAACGCCTGTGTATATTATTGGGCAAATCAAATGTCAAGGAGTGCTGTTTTGATAATGGGTAGTCGTGTTTTACATTTTTGATTGACAGGTTGTGTGTAAACATTGTAACTACGTGCGTGTGAAATTGAGTAGATCATGTTTATAGCACGGTTTAGACTCAGATCTTCAGGTTTATGAAAAATATATCATACGCAAGAAAAAAGGTAAACCATTAGAGCAATGGTACAAGTATAGGATAGAGCATGAGTTTTGCACGTGTACGGGGAGATAATGCACACGTGCAATACTCATGCTCTATTGTATTTATACCACAATAACTAACATATGCTGTGTATATCCTCGGGTATTACACGATGCATAGTGTGTATTTAGGCTATTGTAGTATAATTGCATTTGAATTATTAACAATTACACGTTCTTATATAAATGTAACAGTGATTATCCCACCGGTAGCGTATTTTTTGATGGCATATCATAACACTTTTCGTTTGCAGAAAATATCAGTACTTCAAGATGTCAGCAGACGAACCTGGTGTTGTTACCGTTAGGACAGGTCGGGATGATGCAGAGGCTAAAATGAACATCTTGAAAGATCCAGACTTCCGATTTCCAGCGGTTAACCGGCCCAGGACAATTCTTGCGCGTGGATTAAGTCGTCAGCGTCAGGATTATTTGTTTGCAACCGTACGCCCTTACGTCAGGCCTGTTTTCCAGGATGACCTTTGCCCAGCGCCATAGCAGTGATGAATGGTGCGATATTGACGTAATACGTAATCTGGATTTGTTCCCCCTTCAAATTTGAATCACTCCACGTGACAGACGTATATAGGTCAATGATACGATGAATTACTGATTATAAGAGTACAGAGTTATTTGTTAATATACACGAACGTTATGTTATATTTTGTAAGTAAGCGATGTTATCAAAGAAAACAAGGAAAACGATGACAGTTATTCCCTACCGTGATATAAATATCTCACACGTGATTTGTGAAAGCATTTCAACTGCATGTATATCTAAAATATGAATATTACGGTAATATTAGGTTTACAATACAATTGGCAATAATTTAAAATATTTATTTTGTATTTATTTTGTCCCAATTAATGTTTGAGCAGAGTTATTTGTAGACGTCAGTAATACTTAACGTCATGAATAAGTGACGTCAATTTGATTATCGTTACACTATACATGACGTTATTCATTTTAATGTTGCAAAAAAACTATTCTCTCAAATGGAACAGTTTTTTCGGCATGAAAAAGGTCATATTTTCTTCTACAAAATAAACCAAAAAAATAAAATACGAAAGTTTTGTCACTAATACAGATTTTGTCATGGCGCGGCCCATTTATATATATAACACAATCTGTTTATAAAATAGCTATTTTACCCAAGCTTTCATTGTTTCAACCTTCTTTGTGGCATTTATGTTTAATACAATTTAAATGAAGTAACGTCGTTGACAGAAATGACGTCGCGTTGTGGCGCGATTTCTTAGGTCACTCTTTAGTGTTTAGTCCATACAGTTTTAATGTTCATAGTTTCTTCTGTCATTGATATATAGAAGATATTTGTCTGTTTAGAGTGAACATAGGAATTATTTTCACCGAGAAGTGAAAAACTTACATTTTCACAAGTATATTGGCACGAATAAAATATGCGAGTTTCCTCACTTTGAAATGAAAATAAATTCTATATTCACGATAAACCAACTCACAGCCTTGAAACTTGTGCAGAAAAAACATAATGCGCCAAAACAATGACGTCAATAACATCATCAACGTCAAGAACAACATTACATCATTTTCGGTATTCCACATGTGAAATATAAACAATGAAAATATTTTAGAAATAAACTATTTCCAGCGGGTTTATATTGTCCAAGATAAAAACCTGGTGGACGGGACCTGAAGACCATCGATACCAAAGGCCGTAGGCCTGCGGTTTCGATGTGTTTCAAATCACAACCACCAGGTTTTGATCTCGCACAATATAAACCCGCAGGAAATATTTTATTTCTTATCTGACTTGGATTGTTATGTATTTTATACACACATTTTCGGGAGATTGAACATAATACAAACACATTCTCATAACTTATATTGTACGTCCATCTCTCAGCACCAAACGAAGAAAATATACAGCTTTATCGTGTTTCTAACAAGTTCAATGTGTTGTTTGAACGTAACGTCGCCTTAAAATAACGTAATCGTTGTTTTGGATGCTTTCCGTTTAAAATGAAATTCTAACGGTTGAAGGACTTGATATCAGAGGTTTTTATAGATTTTTCAAAAACTGCTCAATAGCCAATCAGCATTGAGTATTTTCATAAACCATGTTAGATAAGGTTTTATTTTAATCATGAAATTCATGATTTCGCTGGAAATTGTAACATCAAGACAGTTTTGCTTGAATGGGTGGTGCGATTGGTTCATGGACAGTGTTCTTTCATTTACATGATTTGCAGTTTCATTCTCATGGCACTTCGTAAATTAATTAATTGCTCTTATCAGTTAAACATATTCTCAAAGTATATTTAAAAAGTATGATGAAACTCAGCTTTTGGGAATATTATTGATCATATTCTAGGTTTACCATATTTATCATCGTATACCGTCATATATGGATTACAGTATACCATATTTATCATCGTATACCGTCATATATGGCATCACTTTCGTGTTCAAACTACTTCTGAACTTCTCAATAGATTTTGCCTATACTTGGTAGAAAGCATCCGTTTAAACGATAACATGTTTATATATATTTATAATCAATATAAAACAACCCAATGCTACTGAAAATGATATTACCCTTTGATAAAATTCCTGACTTAGTTTAAACTTATTTGTTTTACATCGGTTGTAACGAAAGCTCTACGAGCTTATTTGAATCACTCTCGGTGTCTTTCTGGGTAGAACCAGTACTAGGCAAATGCAGATAAAGTGTCCTGCTCATGGACACAACACATATGATAATAGAGGGTATCGAACCCACCACTTGTCGATCATTGATCTGGCACTCAACCACTGGACCACAGCGCTCCACAGAAAAATCCTAACTTAAGAAATGTACCACTTCAAAGAGAAACATGGTATGACCATAAAAAAGATTATGATAATGGACCTTTGGAAACGGCCGAGCACGACACATATGAAATATTGCAATCTCGGTTTGATTGAGACTGTTCATGAGCGGTAGTGAAATATGCTAGCTATAAACCATCTCCTGCAGGTCCTTATCTAACATGGTTTATGAAAATACTCAATGCTGATTGGCTATTGAGCAGTTTTTGAAAAATCTATAAAAACCTCTGATATCAAGTCCTTCAACCGTTAGAATTTCATTTTAAACGGAAAGCATCCAAAACAACGATTACGTTAGTTTAAGGCGACGTTACGTTCAAACAACACATTGAACTTGTTAGAAACACGATAAAGCTGTATATTTTCTTCGTTTGGTGCTGAGAGATGGACGTACAATATAAGTTATGAGAATGTGTTTGTATTATGTTCAATCTCCCGAAAATGTGTGTATAAAATACATAACAATCCAAGTCAGATAAGAAATAAAATATTTCCTGCGGGTTTATATTGTGCGAGATCAAAACCTGGTGGTTGTGATTTGAAACACATCGAAACCGCAGGCCTACGGGCTTTGATATCGATGGTCTTCAGGTCCCGTCCACTAGGTTTTTATTTTGGACAATATAAACCCGCTGGAAATAGTTTATTTCTAAAATATTTTCATTGCTTATATTTCACATGTGGAATACCGAAAATGATGTAATGTTGTTCTTGACGTTGATGATGTTATTGACGTCATTGTTTTGGCGCATTATGTTTTTTCTGCACAAGTTTCAAGGCTGTGAGTTGGTTTATCGTGAATATAGAATTTATTTTCATTTCAAAGTGAGGAAACTCGCATATTTTATTCGTGCCAATATACTTGTGAAAATGTAAGTTTTTCACTTCTCGGTGAAAATAATTCCTATGTTCACTCTAAACAGACAAATATCTTCTATATATCAATGACAGAAGAAACTATGAACATTAAAACTGTATGGACTAAACACTAAAGAGTGACCTAAGAAATCGCGCCACAACGCGACGTCATTTCTGTCAACGACGTTACTTCATTTAAATTGTATTAAACATAAATGCCACAAAGAAGGTTGAAACAATGAAAGCTTGGGTAAAATAGCTATTTTATCAACAGATTGTGTTATATATATATATATTCCAACTATTGAACTTCCCCATTCTAATGGAAAATATATAACACCATCATTCCCTTCCTTCTTTAAAACTGACATTTTTTTTACCCTTTCAGCCTTTTTGAAGGTGGTTCTGGGACAGGGAATTCTGCAGATTCTTCAGGTTCATCTTTAATATCCAAATCAGTAAACACACAAGAGTCAATCAAAATGTCCGATATGATCATGTGATTTTCTTGCAAAGTGCTGATTGGCCAAGAGTTTCCATCCAGAAACTGGAATGTTTCAGAGTATCCGATTGGCTGCAGTACCTGAATCAAAACATTGAGCAATATAACTGAAATAAAAACATTTCTGCAGATAGGTAATATTCTAGGGGATTATAAACAAAACTTTAATCTGTCAGAATTTTTACATTACCGGTATTCGTTAATTCTTATCTTATTATTTTCTCACCATTTTCATTTTAAAATGACATCAAATGTCACTATTTTACACAGAAACGGGTCAATTAGGCCTGAAGTCAATTTTGGCAGGGTCAACTCAGTCTCAGATTGCAAGCCGTTAAATAATTAACATTTGGTTAGGGGCGTGCGTCAGTCAGATGTTAGTTGTGTATTTTGTATACTACAGTATAATCAGGCCGCCAAACTGGCATGGAGCGACAAGACCCGGAGGACGGATTTGGTTTGAGGTGGGTTGAACCAGATTCATATCCGGCATCAAATTGTTAAAGGTATAAAATATACAGGCACAGAAGTGACACATAGACATAGAACTGATGTGCTCTACCAACCTGCTGGTATATAAGATTTTTCAGAGTATTCAGGGTCGAGTTAAAACTGCAGGACACAAACCCCACCACTGCACCACGCTGGTCTCGGATACCAACTTTAGGGTGCTCTGAAGAATGGGTTTAATATTTACATTATTATAACTGAAAACAACAACCTGATGTTTATTAATCGATGCCTGGAGGGCAAAGACGTGTACAGTAAATTCAGATAAATTAAAAGCTATTTTAAATATGAATAAGAACCTACAATCACAATTTGTAAGGAAGGACTCGCTGTGTTTTACACAGACAGAAACATTGCCACGATCTGAAGGGAACGACTAACCGTGTTTTACATAGATACAAACATTGTCATGATCCATAAGGAAGGACTTACAGTTTTTTTTACACAGACACAAACATTGTTACGATCCATAAGGAATGACTTACTATGTTTTACACATACATCAACATTGTCACGATCTGTAAAGAAGGACGTACTGTGTTTTACACGGATATAAACACTGCCATGATCCGTATGGAAGAACTTACCGTGTTTTACACAGATATAAAAATTGTCATGATCTGTAAGGAAAACCCTACCATGTTTTACACAGATATAAAAATTATCCCGATCTGTAAGAAATAATTTACCATGTTTTACATAGATATAAACATTGCCACGATCTGCAAGCAAGGACTTCTCGTGTTTTACACATATATATATATTGCCATGATCTGTTAGGTAGGACTTACCATGTTTTACACAGATAGAAACATTGTCACAAACCTTAAGGAAGGACTTACCGTGTTTTACAGAGATATAAACATTGCCATGCTCTGTAAGGAAAGACTTACCATGTTTTACACAGATATAAACATTGCCATGATCTGTAAGGATCTGTGAAAGCTGGATTAACTTCTCCTGTGACTCTATTATCTGCCATCTGCCAATATATAAAATATTTGTATTAAAATAAATGTCCAGTTGTGTCAAGAATATAAAAACAACAAATGCCTGCATTTTGCATTTTAGGAAGTTTTGTACAGTGATTATATATTATTATTGTATCATTAAAGAGTTACTTGCAGGATGTACTAATGGTCGAAGAAACAGAGGTAACACTCAAACATTTTGGCACTGATATTTATTATCATAATCTGCAAATACTGTCCTTATGTTGTTCAATTCTTCTTTCTCTATAATTAATTCCGGACAGTAATCCATATATATATATACACCACTCCCACAAAATTTAGTCTTGCTTTTCAAAACCGGTCGTGCAAAACATGGCTACACATCTGGCTACCTAATAAACTGGGTATAGTATTAAATTTTTCAGTAAGTTTATGAATTCTTACCCTTCTTTTGTGCATATTGTAAACTGGGAGGACATGCAAAATCTTGAAGACGTATGGACTGACGAACTTCGAGAACTGTAAGACTCTGTATCTCCTTTCCTGAGATGATACACACACCCAGATGTGTACTGCTGTCTGATGCATGGACGTCATTAATCAGGTCCACTCCCACAATTTTATTCGATGTTTCTGTGCAAATACAAAATGCTTAAAATATCCAATAATTTAGAGAAAAACGGTGACTCAAGTGTTCAGTGCAACACAATAACGGTGATACAACAGTGTTGTGGTGAGCCCTGTTGTGAAGGCAGAGATATTATTAAGAATATTCAATTTTTCAGCTAAAGGATATGAGTACAATACCAAATGGGCTCAATTCCTGGACGATCAGATACTCTATCGGCATGTTAAGTGGGCCAGGCAAGAGGATTTATAACTATCCCATCGAGCATCAAGTGGGATTTGAACCCGCAGCAGTGAGAGGCGCGAAGATTTCAGGTTCTCCGTCTTTATGCTCTTGCTCAGAGGCTCTAATTTCAAGGGTACGGTTTTAATATGTTGTTGTTTTTCGGATCTTTTTTATATTATCAATAGCCTATAATCTACTTGTAAGATTTAAGTTGTATGTGTCACAAAGAATGACAGAAAAAAAGAAGTGGTTCAGAACCCTTTATTG
Source organism: Cyrtodaria siliqua (assembly GCA_037043455.1). Lineage (NCBI taxonomy): Eukaryota > Metazoa > Mollusca > Bivalvia > Adapedonta > Hiatellidae > Cyrtodaria > Cyrtodaria siliqua. The sequence goes on from JAWPHD010007574.1 coordinate 48,088, forward strand.
TTATTGTTTATGCTAATTTAACTATAAAAACCTTGGCCTTAACATTTTAACTTAATGACGTCACTCGCCTACTGGGAATGTCAGATTAAATTATGGAGATTTTTCTGGAGGTATATATTTGAGTTGCTGCAAATGCATATAAATTGGTACTTTTCTTTTGTCTTTTACATTTGTTGACCTTTTTGAAACAGATTTTTTGGTTCTTTACAAATTATGTCCAGGGTTTGAAAATTCTTTGAAAGTGTGCTCGTCCTGTAAGATGAGCAAACTCTAAAACGTACTCTTCCTTAACAAAATTCTACTGGTCCTTCTATGTTGGTGATTTGAAGTCTTAAATATCATTTAAATGCTAACTTCATTCAAATTCTGAGTGTTTTATGGTAATACAAGAAATATCACACTAAGTGACAAATACCCACGAAATGACCTTTGACCTGTAGGTGTGACATTTTTCCGTTCTAGTTCTACTGAACCCCTGGCTGGATATAGACGAAATTTGACACGGATGATCAGTATCAAGCCTAGTTGTGCATATCATCGCACAACATATCATATTTCGGTGGTATGCTTTTTGGTAGAGTACCTTCACTGTGGCTTTCTAGGATATTGTTTTTTTTGTATTATATTTACACGAGCATATTTGTGTTTTACTTATATTGCCTATTGATGCTGCCTTGTTGGTTAGAGATTAGATCATGGCGGGGATTTCTTTATTTACACTGTCCTGTTTTAATGGGATGACAGTAGGGTAAGTGTGAGGTTTGGTGCACCCTAGAACCGGTTTAAACCCCCAGTGGCCTACTTTGCCACTGACCGTTCCAATGCGGTAGCCCTATTGTCAACCCTTTTGTGTTTGTGATGTCGTTTGCATTTTTTATTAATTTTGCCTTTTCGTTTGTCTGTTTGCGTGTTTGTTTTTGTGTTTTAAGGTTGACTGTCGTCCTTAAATGCTGCGTTCCCTGTCCGATATTTCTATCCTTCTTTATGGCCCTTTAAATGTTTTAATACACAAATTTAGTCCTGATTAGTCTCTTCTGAACTCTTTGCCAGATTTCAGCGAATCTTGGCGGGGATGATCAGTACTAAGTCTCGTTGCACCTGTTTATTGCAATGTTCTACTTGAATGAATTTTGGCAGAGTTATGAGCCTTTAAAGGCCCAACTGCCGTATAAAAGCCACTAGATGGAGCTGGGGCAGGTTTTTCATTTACATTTATACATGGTTAAATCAGGGAGACCTTTTTCAAAATATTGAACATTCCACTTCATAAAAGAATTCAATATTTGGCAAAGAAGTAAACTGATAATAAACAAGTGTATTGATAAAAACATATTTGTGAAAAAGTATTTCTTATTCTAGTTTCATTTTTTTTAAACCCAACTGACAGAATTTTGAAAATATAGGGGAGGAGCCTGTGGGGTTATGAACTGAGAAGTGTACACAACTACACGTAGTAATGTTTACAGCAGACGACAGACACTCAGCGTATTGGCTTAGAGATAGACAGAAGTTATAATTGTGTGTAAACCTCTGTAGCAGAGTACTCTGAGATGGGATGTTTGTATCTGTGACTATTCATGCGGTCCAGATAACAAATCATCCCTACCATGTTCACATCAGAATCAAAAACATCACTATTCACTTCTACATATCCCACCCATGAAAATTGAACATTCCCTCCTCAGTAACTACATAAAATGTTATCTTATTATCTCCATCATCCATTCCTAAACAATAATTTGTACAGTTATGCTTTATTTGTGTATGTTTATTCCGAACACAATGTCATCCTAACATACATGTCCAACTTAAACGCATATCCTGTGTACTGCAGTATATATACACTGTTTCTCCAGACCAACTATAATTGGCAATTAATTTTCATTTAACACTGATAACTTGAAATATTTGCTGGGAGTGTAAAGTTCTGTTTAGTCATCAGATGGTTTATAGCAATTAATTTGTTATATTAACACAGTGCAGTGGATATTAGAGAGGAAATAAATGAGTAAAACATGAATTAATAATACTAAAAAAAATGTCACAGTTCCAGAAATTATATACTAGTAGTTTGGAGTCATTAGATTGAAAAGCTTTACTCCTAACTGATTTGTAAGTACATTTTTCTGTCGTCTGCAAACTCTACATCCAGTGAGAGTTGTTTACATATTGTGTTATTTTTAGTCATTCACTGTAACTGACAGGTCTGTTCAGCTGGTGTAAATGATAAGACACACCTCCAATTTCTCCTTGCCAGTGTAGGGAATGTTGCCCCTTTAAAGGTTTTTTATAGGGTATAATAGTATATACGTTTATGGTGTATTTATACAAAAGATACACGGATACTCAGGTTATAGGGAATTTAACTTAATGTTATGGGGTTTATATAAAAATACAACAATCGTGGTCACTGGTCAACACTATTATGGTAGCAGAAGGGGATTTCCAAGAGCTGGGGGGACACTTGGTACAACAACTTGCTTTTCCACAAAGTTTAAAAGCTATCCAGCTCTTGGATTACACAGTTTTAGCTTCTCTCCAAATCTCTGTTCATTCACTATGGCCTTAAACGTATGAGGTGTTTGAACCTTCGATAGCTTGATTACCGGTAGTGCATTGTCCTCAAAAGTGCATCGTTTAAAAATCAGACTCTCCGACTTTTTAGGAGAAAGTTTTCTTTTCCGTGGATAATTCCATAAACACTTCTTAGATGTTGATGTCAACAATCCTTCCTTTTTGTTCACCGTTATGGCTACCAGGGTGTAGAGAAAAACTCCGATGTGATTACATGACTCAGCTTTGCAATGGGTAGAAAATGATAAATTTGTTAAACTACCACTTTTTGTAATTCATTTGTTAAAGGGACACACAGCAATCTTATCTTAAAAACTCATGACGTCCCGTTAGTTTTTTCTACATAACTTGCATTTGTTCAATCATTAATATAGAGATTACCTAACAGCTGGGATCGATTATAGGGAAATCATTCACGAGATGGTAGACGTGTGGTTCTTTTCACGAACGAGCGTAAGCGAGTGGAAAAAACAACGCACGCCTACCATCGAGTGAAGGATTTCCATATAATCGATCACAACAGTTAAATAATCTATTACATTTTTAATCAGATTATGTATGATTTTAACCAGAATTATTCGCTTTATTTAGCGTTATCGGCGGATGACATCGACGTCACCAACATCTATTGACGTCATAACTCAATGTCGCAGTTAGTTATTTTTGTGTTTGAGACACTAATTTCATTAATTGATAAACACTTTGAGATTGCCGTGTGTTACTTTAAAGGGAAAGGAGGCAATCTAAAAGAATAATGATCATGAACTTATTAATGGGTGTCAATTCCAATATAACGTGTAAAAACACCATAATGTGATTCATATGGATAATATCCAATGTACATATGAGCTACACTAGGCCTCATAAAATAATCAATTTAACTATTGTTAATGAAATAGTTTAGTCAGAAAACTTCTTGTTTTATGATCTAACTAACTTTTATTTAATAACATGTTCAACTGTTAGCAATATGAACCCGTATGAATTATAAATATTGAAGATTTAACAAAAAAGTACTCAGTCATCGTGTTTTCCAATCCAAACATTTTCATAAATAATAATTCATCTGGATAGTTCAACTTAATATGCGACTTATTTAATTCAAGTGCACATAATTATGAAACTGAAGCACATTATGAGGTTTGTTCGTTTTTTTATGTTTTATTGGCACCAGTTACTCTTCCAGATCATCCCCAGTCCCTTTAATAGGACAAAAACATTTAAGCTTTACTCCTAACTGATTTGTAAGTACATTTTTCTGTCGTCTGCAAACTTTACATCCAGTGAGAGTTGTTTACATATTGTGTTATTTTTAGTCATTCACTGTAACTGACAGGTCTGTTCAGCTGGTGTAAATGATAAGACACACCTCCAATTTCTCCTTGCCAGTGTAGGGAATGTTGCCCCTTTAAAGGTTTTAATACCAGGCCTGTAAAATGTTTACAAAGACAACTAGTCCTGCAGAACTATTGCGAAAATATATCCACTTGCCCTTATCAACTTTGTACTCGCCCTTAATGTTGAGCAGGAATCGCCTTCATATTTTTGCTTACCGCTAGTGCTGAAAAAGGTAAATCAATATCAATCAAGAACACTTTATTTAGATAAACAAACTACATGTAACATCATCAAAGTATCAAATAAATGACTAGATTCCATCTAAGGTATGACTAGCTTATCCATTTAATAATTATGGAAGGCACTTACAATAAGATATGACATCATTTATATATGTTAATATGTTTAAGATATTTCTTATCTTATATGCTGATGACATAGTAATTGTTGGTAACTCTGCCGAAGAACTTCAATCTGGATTAAATCAGAGTATTGTGACAAATGGAAATTAAATGTAAACTCGGCAAAAACGGAAGCAATTATTTTTAGAAAGGGAGGTCCTCTTCCCAGAAATTTGTCATTTTACTATAATGAAACACAGCTTAATATTGCAAACAAATTTACCTATTTAGGTCTAGTTTTTACCCCTGGTGGATCTTTTGCGAAAGCTCAAACAACTCTTGCTGGACAAACTCAAAAGTCTATTTTTGCTTTAAATAAATACTTACATATATTTACATTTATTACACCTAAACACAAATTAGATCCCTTTGAAAAATTAGTAATACATGTACCCATTTTAAAATATGGCAGTGAACTATGGGGGTTTATGCAGGCTTCTAAAATTGAAAGGGTGTATTTACAATTTTATAAACGACTTTTAGGTGTTAAAAAGACTACTCAAAATGATTTTATTTACTGGGAATTAGGCAGAATTTCTTTCCATAGTAGACTATTTTTTATAATTATAAAATATTGGTTAAAAATATAACATTGTACAGAAAGGAAATTTGTAAACCTAGTATACAAAATGATGCTAAGCGCTCTCCTAATAAGGTAAATTGGGTATCTCTGTTAAGGAACTTGTTATACTCTCTATAATTTTTTGAAGCTTGGGTTAATCAAAATGTTGAATACAAAAAAAGCATTTTTGTCAGTGATAAAACAGAGGTTAAACGATAATTGCATACACAACTGACAAAAACAATAACAAAATTATAGTAGAGCAATTTGCTACATAAATATAGCTAATTTTAATTTACAACCATTATCAATAACATAATATATCTAAATTTTGTAACGCTTTAGCAGAATTACGTGTATCATCGCATAGACTGGAGAATAGTACCGCTTCACAAAAGAGAAAGTGTAGAGTTTGCAATATATTAGAAGATGAATACCATTTTGTGTTAGAATGTAGTCTTTATGACGAATTAAGAAAACAATTTAAAGCTAGATATTACTGTAACAGACCGAACATGTTTAAATTCATTGAATTGATAACATCGGAAAACAAAACATGTAGTCGTAAACTAAGTGAATCTATTTTCAAGGCTTTCAAATTAAGAAATGAGAGCCTATATACAAATGCACCAACACAATAATTGTTTCAAGAAAAATAGTCAAGTGTTACATGGTCATTAATTATACCACTATTTTCTCGTGCTTTGTATATAACTGTGTGAACATTGCGTGAACTACCGGTTAAAGGCTATTCTTATTTTGTAAACGCATGTGATCGCGTTTACGGAGTGTTAGGAATCAATAAATATCTAAACATTTTTGAAATTACCTTACAAGATTAAAATTATAGAACTAATTCAAAGAGTTGAGTGAACTGCTATATAGAATATGACTAGTCAAATCACTAGTGAAATGATAGATGTTAATACCTTCTCATTACGCATGGTTACATAAAAACTGGTAATCGTTGTATTAAGTTTTGATAATTGTTTATATAATGTATGTGTATATGTACCAATTACTGCACTGTTGCCATGTTATCCTTTGTTGTATCCTCACAGGCTTTATAGCCTATTGGAAATTTGAAAATAAAAATATCTAAAAAAAATATCTATATAACCTAAAATGTGCTGACGATGACGTAAAACACCATGCAATCAACATATGTTTATTTATTATTTTCGATGGTGGAGCCATATAACAGCCTAAACAATGTATACAACACATCCGGCAAATAACTTCATTTATAGTCGTTGTTTAAAAAACCTTGAAATTGTATTATGGTATTGGGAGTGTGTAGCTTTAATACAGTTTGCTGGTTAAATAGGCGCCTGGTTACATTTAAAAGATTTGAAATTATTTTCAATAATGTTTTATTTACTTCAACATTTTTCACAAGTTTATGTCCATAAACGAGACACATGTACACACATTTATCTGCAACATCACTAAATACATAAAACAAAAGGTCAGATACAGTTAAAATGCTTTATTTTATCAAAATGACGATCAGAAAAAAAGCATTTACCAGGCATTTGTGGTGAATGGTTGCTATGATCCGCGCAGTGATATTGTAGCCAATAATCCCTGCCACCACACAAATCACGTGACGATAGCTGAGGCCATGTGATTAGAAAATGGCGATACACTAGGTAATGCTTGGTACAGCAAACTCTTACCGTAACCAACAGGCAAAACTGGCAATAACATCACCTTCGAGAAGATGCTGAAAACATTCATCCTGTTTTGGCTTGGGTGTACTCTCTTTATTTAATTTACGCACAGCTTCTGTAATGTTTTCAACGGAAAACATGTTTGTTTACAAGTAACTAAGTAACCGGTGTGCATATTAAATATGTATTCGCTAAAAGGGATTTTGTTTTTGATAAATAAATTGTTTTTGTAACCAAATACCGTTTTTCACACTGTTGTCCTATGTTATAAACAAAGCAAGTTGAAACATTGACCTAACAAATATTAAACAGAAAAATTAAACTTAGCGGAATTCAGCCATAAATGTGTGTGGTGGCAGAGATTAATGTGACATATATGGGAAGTAATCACTGCGGGGAGTTTGGTACTTTATTTACACTGTTTGCAGAATAGATACATTTCCAGTCCATATGTAATTAAGTATTTAAGTTTGTTACTTAGTTAAATTCTTAAGTAGAAACTTAATTTACGTTTGTGAAACACATTTCTGATAACACAGATATAAAAATCGAAAAGGAAAAACAGCACTCAAGGACGACAGTCAACCACAAACATGCGCAGAAACAAAAGAACACATTTAAAAATAAATAGAAGGCCAAATAACACATCACAAACACGAAAGGGTTCACAATAGGGCTACCGCCTTGGAACGGCCAGTGGCAGATAAGGCCGCTGTGGTTCTAACCAAGTTTCTAGGGTGCACCAAATCTCACACTTACCCTACTGTCAACCCAATAAAAAGGGACAGTGTAAATAAAAAAATTCCCGCCATGAACTATGCTCTAACCAACAAGGCAGCATTAATAGTCAATATAAGATGCTCGTGTATATATAAATACAAACAAAACAATAGCTTAGAAAGCCACAAAGAAGGTACTCAATGACTTGGCAGAAGCCAGAGCAACAATATAATAAACTATTGAGGGCACGACAAGACAAGACTGTAGACAAACATCAACCGTCACCGTCCTTTTGGGCTTTAGGTAGACGTCATCATTGGGTCCACAGCCTGTCCGTCCGGTCATCGCACATTCAAAGAGGAAAGCATAGTGGCGAACTGTAAATGGGTCCACTACGAAGCATGCAGTGCGTTGCAAAATGATATGGTCATAACCTCTTTTGATAAACCTTTTAACAAGTTTAACAAAGATTGTATGAAAGTGATCATGACCAAGGATCTTACGATGGAGAGATGTAAATAAATAAAAGAAACGTTAGTATCAGAAAAAAAAGCTTTGTTAAGTTGAAGTTCTTTAGGTTATTTATTAGTAACCATAGTAGAAACGAAAGTGTTGTCAATGCTTAATATGTCATGCAGATACTGAGAGGTGTAATTAAATGCCTCAATAACATCATCCTGCGTATCTGGTGAAAGACTCAACATGCAATCTCTTCTAGAGCAATATAAAAACAAATCTACGTTAAGAGGTGCACAGTTCGTACCCATAGGGATACCAACAATTTGTCTATAAACGGTCGTTCCATACCTGACGAAAATATTATCTAATAGGAAGATGAGTGCTTCACAAACTTCTTGAAAGTCCACATAGTGCAATTGTCTAAACTGCCGTTAGTAAAAAACGCTTTAATATCATTACAGGTCAAAAATGTAGTATTTTTCCCTAGCGAATGTATTTTGAATAAGAGCAATAACATTGTCTTTAATAAGGTGATGTGGTAAGGTTGTTTATAGTTTAGAGAAGTCATAAATGCTAATAGATGAAAACTGACGTTTATTGCACATTTTATCACGAACGTATCCTGAATTGTTTATAGACCAAAACAAATTAATCCCAGAGTTTTCATTAGTTTTATCACAATATTGTTTAACGTGACCGTTACAAGAAGTTAAACGTTTGTTGTTTGGAGATGTTTGTGGTGGTGTATTCACTAGAATTCGAAATAAAGCGGTATTTAAGTTAAACCTAAGTATTGCTGGTCAAATATTAGATTGAAGCATTATTTAACCTGTTGGATAGTGTGTTGCAATAGGAAAGTCATGTCGTGACTGGGTTAGATAACCAAACATACTGAAAAGCGAAGTAACAAACATAAACTGGAGAGAAAATTAGTAGTCTCGGTTTTATTGAGTCTGTTCATGAGAGGTACTATCAGGTGCAATATCGCTCACGCACCTAGCACCGGCTTAAGCGGTCTTCTACTTTAAAGCCATACATATTGTGCTTGACCTGTGTCTGTTTTGAGCTCATTAATCATGTTAATACTAATGTAATTGTTGATCAACTGGATAGGTCAGTGACCTATTATCTGCCGGGGCATATGTATCACGTTGTGTTTGAACAAAAGGTTTTGCGAACTCTGTTACTTGACTATTTATCCAGATGTAAGCCAGCATACCTAGTGTTGTAAATTCATCAATGCAGATCGTTTATTGACATTTGAACAACTGTTACTTATATTGCTTGTGGTCATAGTACCCTATTGCAAAATACAGTCTGATTGGGTGAAAAAGTAGTTGGTCATGTATAATGCATACATTATTCTCGTTTTGTTTAGGTGGGAAATTCAATTACAAGTATTGAATTTACTATTTATTTCTGATTACCATATAACACAGCTTTCATCCATACGACTTTGCCATGTTTGGCATGGTAAAAAGAAACATGTGTGATTTTCTTAAATTTGTTTGGAGATTTCGTCGAACACATGCAAGTGACATTAAAAATAGGTCGTCGTCTAAAAAGAAGTTCCTTTTTACATGTATCTAAGTTGCATCTGTGCAGCAGGCTAAGCAAAAAAATCATGTTGTTTTGTTTATATGTCAGATGGGAACATTATTAAACAGTAAAGAAAGATAAAATATCGGACATGGAAAGCAGCATTCAAGAACGACAGTCAACCACAAAACACAAAAACAAACACGCAAACAGACAAACGAGAAGGTAAAGGTAATAAAAAATGCAAAATACATCACAAACACAAAATGGTTGACAATAGGGATATTGCATTGGAACGGTAACTGGGGGTTTAACGCCGTTTTAGGGTGCTACAAACCTCACACTTACCCTACTTCATCCCATTAAAACTGGACAAGGTAAATAAAGAAATCTCCGCCATGATCTAATATCTAACCAACAAGGCAGCATCAATAGGCAATATAAGGAAACACAATTATGTTCGTGTAAATATAATACAAAAAAGCAATAGCATAGAAAGCCACAATGAAGGTACTTAATGACTTGGCAGAAGCCAGAGCAGCAAGAGAATAAACCATTAAGCGGACGACAAGAACGATCATAGACAAACATCAAACGCCACAGTCCCAACGGGCTTTAGGTAGGAGTCATCATAGGGTCCACAGCCTGTCCGGTCATCGTACAATTAAAGAGGAAAGCATAGTGGCGAACTGTAAAAGGGTCCACCACCAAGCATGCAGTACGTTGCCAAATGAGTCTATTTAAAATACAATAGCGGTCTATGACCTTGTATCACGACTTTAGATCTGTTCCGATTAAGTACTTGATCAATTGCCTTGCTGTCATCTTTTACGAATAAATCGATCGACCGATCTGCAAGAAAACAGTGATACATAGTATCACAACCATGTTAGAACAGTTACATAAGACAACAGTAATAAAAATCGAACTGTGTGATGTTAGAAATATACTTTTATTTGTAATTGTCAAGCATCAAAATACATTTATCATGAACGATTTGAGACAAAATGAACACGTTTTAAATTTGGAATCCGTGTTGTATAGTTATAATATGAATATGATAGACATCTGAACTATTATGTATAATGGCTCACTAAATATAAAATTGTTTCATGGTTAAAATGTCAGGAATTTGGGAATTAACAGAAATATAATGGTTAGCATGTGGTAAATTATCATCGTTATAAACAAAAGACAACTAAATGATTACATTTATCAACAACAATTATAATAGCAACTGGATTGAAATATTAGTTTCTGTGAAGATAATCTCAGTTTTTAGCAATGCAAAAATTAGAAGAAATGGTTTAATGCAAGTTATTTTATTATTGTAATATGATCAGTAGTTCATAATAATAAGTAGCTTTGGGACAGACCTATTCAAACTCTTTAGAACATGATTCAGTTAAAGTTTCATCAAGTATATTTACCGATTGAAGAAGTGTTGCTTATTTTAAAACAGACAGCACTAAAATGAAATACGTTTACAGCAATACACAAAACCGGTTAGTTATACTCTAAAACAATTTCCTTTATATTTTCTAATAATTCATATTAATTAATGAAGAAATTCAACATCAAGATTGCTTTGGGAACCTTTAATAAAGTTTAACATCAATCACTATTCTGTGACTATATCGATTTGGAACCAGCTCTATTCGTATGCTGAGAACAGATGTATAGACTGTATCCCTGAAATTGATATCTAATTCTTGTAGTGAAATACCGATAAATTACCGTAAACCAATTTGACTGCCTCCCTGGTATTTACAATATCTTACAAAAGCACAATCGGTTTATACACGGTCAAACACCCATAGCAGCTTGCTGAGTGCGGGATAAATCTAGCCGGAAGGCTCCGGCAATGACATTAGATAGTGTAGTACATACAACCTTGCAAACTGTGTTTGGATACTGCTTTTGGATACATAAGTGTAGTGCAAATAGCCAGACAATAAAAGTCAAGCTAAAGTAAATGTAACACGTTTACTATTAAAAATATGTAATGGGTTAAATATAATAAATAATGCTGTTGTTGTGAGGGGTAATATATTTGTTAAGTTTGCCATTTGTATGTAAAAGACAAAAGACACATTCATATAATATATATAAAGAAATATGTTCCGGGGTTCAAATTTAACACTTATTTACGAGACTGCAATATTTCGTATGTGCCGTGCTCGGCCGTTTCCAAAGGTCCATTATCATACTCTTTTTTTGCTAAATGCAAGTAGGCTTTTGCAGATTGCATGTAGAAAATATTAGTACTTGCTAATTTGTTCAAGTAACAAAACAAAACACTAGGTATCAAGTCTAATTTGTTCCCAGAACATATTTATTTAACTTAGTTAAATAGGTGGATATAAGTAAGTACAATTATACGTTATTACATTCCTGCATCTAGCTGAGTGTGGAAATGTCATTATATGTATTATTCTAAAATGAATACAGGTTTTAAATTATTAATGCAAGTACCTTAGTTAAAATAGCAAGTAGAAAACGTTCGTACTTGCTTTTTTGGCAAGTGGCTAAACATATTAAGTTTGAAACCCGATGTTCTATTATAATATGGTGTGTTTCTAATCACACGGTCGTAGATCAGTTATGGTTATATACCGAACAAAACAAACTAGTAAATAAAATGCATGTCATTTCCATAGACGAGATACAAAGCCGTGTTGTTCGACGTCAATGATGACGTGACATAGATTGGCCCATAATAATGCTAAAAGTCGTTTGCAAACAAAGTCGGTGACAAAAATAAAGCAAATATTATGAGAACATACTGTTATAGGTTATCGAAAATTGTTCTCATTTCAATGGAAAGGCGGTAATTTTACAATTACGAAATTTGAAATATTTTTGTTAGTGACATATTACAGCGGTTTTTAAACAATGACAGAATGGGTATTTCTTGTCAATGCCAAACATTAAATTTGTCCAAAGCAATACATTTGCATAATGCAATAAATTGTTTTTAATACATGGGAGATAATTCTAATATCTTGCTTAGAAAATAATAAAATGACTCTTTCTTGTTTGAAAATCACATCCTTATATCTTAAAACAAGTATATTAATATGTCATATGTTTTAATCTTAAATTGTCTGCTGCTTTTGTAATCGTGAATGTTATATACAATGACATCTTTTCTACCAATACGAATTACTGACGTGCATGCTACCTGGCGCTTAGGTTTCAACAACCTATTTAAGCACCTACTACCTTAACGTTAAGTCTCTCTTCCAAGTTGCTTTAAAAAGCATTTTGGCAATCAATATGCTATATATGGTAAAAAAGGCGCGATGACGTCATCGTTCCAAGACTGCCGCCTCCGTTTACGTTTCTTTGCAAATTTTCAATAGGTGATATCTCCTTTATTTTTCATTGCATTTTGATAATTATTTCAGCTTTTTTCAAGGTTTATTTTAAAAGGCTCTGAAGAAAAACTTGAAAGAAGCTGAAAGAATTAACAGAATTATCAAATGCCATAAAGAATAAATAGAAAAAGTACACTTAAAAGTCGAACAGGTAATGTAGCATTCAGGACCACAGTCAATCTCATTAAAATTCAGGACCACAGTCAATCTCATTAAAATTCAGGACCACAGTCAATCTCATTAAAATTCAGCACTACAGTCAATCTCATTTAAATTCAGCACCACAGTCTATCTCATTAAAATTCAGCACTACAGCAATCTCATTAAAATTCAGCACCACAGTCAATCTCATTAAAATTCAGCACCACAGTCAATCTCATTAAAATTCACAGTCAATCTCATTAAAATTCAGCACCACAGTCAATCTCATTAAAATTCAGCACTACAGTCAATCTCATTAAAATTCAGCACCACAGTCAATCTCATTAAAATTCAGCACCACAGTCAATCTCAATAAAATTCAGCACTACAGTCAATCTCATTAAAATTCAGCACCACAGTCAATCTCAATAAAATTCAGCACTACAGTCAATCTCATTAAAATTCAGCACCACAGTCAATCTCATTAAAATTCAGCACCACAGTCAATCTCATTAAAATTCAGCACCACAGTCAATCTCATTATAATTCAGCACTACAGTCAATCTCATTAAAATCAGATCTTCATGCCGTTTCCCTACATTAATGACCTGGTTTTAATGAGATTGGACCACGTCAACCACAAACACGCACAGAAACAAACAACAATTACAAAAGTGAATAAAAGGCAAGATGATATCTACCGCATTGGAGCGATCAGTGGCGTTAAAGACCGCTGGGGTATAAACCAGATTTAGGGTGCACCAAACCTCACTATTACCCTAGTGCCATTCTAATAAAACGGGATAGTGTAAATAAATATATCCCCGTATATTGTTCCTCTAGCCCGTCAATCAGGAATGTCGTTTGAGATTTTATAGGTAATTTATACTAATAAATGTATATCTAAAATAATATATCCAAAATATACGCGTTAATTTACAAAACATTGAGTAATGTCAACGAATAAACCGTCACTATGTTTGAAAACACTAACCAATTGAAAGGTAAGAGTAAAACCAACCTCCAAATATACTGATGAAAAAGTTTGTTCCACGAATATAACACACAAAGTAAAAAAAAAACATCATATAAATACCCGTTTTAAGAACTTTATCGGGCAGCCAACAGATCAATTCGAACCAGCACGTGTAGTTTATATGCCAACCACTACAGCATCAGGGGTCAAATCGACAGGCAATCAATTAATTAGACAACCACAACCTCAGGGGTCACTAAATGGAGCGCTGTGGTCTAGTGGTAGGGTTTGACCCATAATGCAAAAGTCGTGGGTTCGATTCCCGCCATAACCACATGTGTTGTGTCCATGAGCAAGACACTTTATCTGCATTGCTTATTACTGGTTATACCAAGGAAGACACTCTAGAAGTACCTTACAACAGGTATAGAAGTTAGATAATTTATAAATTAAAATCTAAATGCAGTTCGTCTTCCAACTATTGGCAGAAACATTTCTTGCCTCCTTTCACGTTATGTTTGTTTTCTGGTAGACTAGGTATTATTTCCTCCATGTTTCACTAGGAACGTTTGTAGGCAGGACAAAATAATTTATTTCGACTTTTCCTGTTTGTGAAAAAAAAGGTATAACTAAACAAGTTTTCAATTACAGCTGGATTGTTACAACAAGAAGCATATGGTAACGAGGACATGTTTTTTCTCAAGCAGAATTTCTATTATCGTATTTATTCGTTTGCCATTTAATTATTTTAATACAAACATAGTATGTTACAACGTTCAAAACATATTTTAAATGTCTTTTAATATCCAGCTATAACTTTTCTACTGTATTGATTGTTATTTGAATATTTTATTACATCATATTTTTATTACAATTTTTGTTCACGAAACAACTAACTTGATACACTAAAACGCTATAAATTATCATTGCAAATATAAGAAAAGTATTTATGACTGTTTTTCTCCATATAGTACACAAATATACCAATTACAAAATCATATGCGGGTTTCTTTGGTTTAAATCGATACAAAAGGTTTGACGGCTCTATATCAATCGATTTCTTCTTTGTAGACGTGTCTTTATTTGTAACGTCATGTTCTCTAGCTCATGTCGAAATCGGGTATTTAAGCGAGCAAATATAGCGTAGGAAATCATTTACTGTATATACATCGGCCAGAACACATCGTACCTATATACAGGTCACAGTAATTTTTAAAGGAAAGAAATGTAGCTTCTTTCGGGGCTCGAACACACGACCTTCTGATTTCAAGTCCGGTGCTCTATCCACTGAACTACAACGCTACTTGAGAAAATAGTATACTAACTTCCATTTATTATGAGGCAAAATAACTTAACATATTTGAACGCAACTAAAGATGGATCACTAAATATGTAGTCCATATTGTCGCAAATGTAAATTAACATTGCCTGGTGTAATACTTATGTTATTGATATGATACTAATACTTCGCCTCAAATCAACAAATTCTCGACTTGTTATTTAGCGCTTAATGAGTTTGTTATTACGTAATGCCTATTTAGTGTTAAAACTGCTACAACATACCAATAAATAGCAGTGGTCTAGTGGTTTAGCGTACAACTTTCAAAACTTACAAGTGCAAGTATGTGGTTCAAATCCCGTTCCGGGCAACTGTCTTTTAATCACATTTATTTTGGAGCCCTATATTTATCGATGTTACCTGTACGAATGCTAAATATAAATGTGAACATTTCTCCTTATATACCGACTTTTGGGGTGTTCGTCGATTTGAAACTACTTCACACATGACTCATTCATATTCATGAGTTATCACCAGTTAAAATAGGGCGTGTACAGCTTTTAGGGTTTATGGCCAACTATGTTTGTAAAATAAGTGGGTGGGGAATGTTTTTTTAAAAATCATAGTTATAGGGGTTTATAAAAAAACACATATGCACTAAATATGTAATACATGTAAGGTGAACAAATTCGGTAAACATGTTTTGAAGTCTGGTGACTTAGTGAGGAAGACCTGGGCATTATTAAAAAGAAAGAAATCAGGTTGACAAACTCACTTTTGGAAACCTTTGACAACCACGTTGCATAATATGTTTTATTTCAGCGGCAGTAATGAAGACAGGGGTATTGCAATAATAGTCTGAAAAACACGCACCTGTGTCCATTAGTAGAGGCGCTATTTCTTTTTAGCTTTTTAAACATTGAATTCATCGGTAAATAACTGAATGGCTAATTGCACGATCGCTGAGAAAAGGACAGGTATTTGTAGGTCGACGAATTACCCTTTTATTTGTATATGTTCAGGAAGTTGATCTCTATCAGAACCGATATTTATGCTTCATATTCAAAGTGACTGTAGTACGTGTGTATTGCCGAGTTTTTTTACTGCGTTAAACTAACCGAACTTTTTCAAGTTAATACTCACACGCCAAAGTAAATCCATATAAAAATTAACGTAATCTTTGTTCAACATGTTATTGAAACATATTCCACTCATGTCTTTAATTAACATTCGAGTAATTGATGATATTAAATATAATTTGTAGAGTGAAAATAAGAAGAAGGATAAAAATATCGGACAGGGAAAGCAGCATTCAAGGACGACAGTCAACCACAAAACACAAAAACAAACACGCAAACAGACAAACGAAAATGCAAAAGTAATCAAAAAAATGCAAATGGCATCACAAACACAAAAGGGTTGACAATAGGGCTACCGCCTAGGAACGGTCAGTGGCAAAGTAGGCCACTGGGGGTTTAAACCGGTTCTTGGGTGCACCAAACCTCACACTTACCCTACTGTCATCCCATTAAAACAGGACAATGTAAATAAAGAAATCCCCGCCATGATCTAATCTCTAACCAACAAGGCAGCATTAATAGGCAATATAAGTAAAACACAAATATGCTCGTGTAAATATAATACAAAAAAAACAATAGCCTAGGAAGCCACAATGAAGGTACTCAATGACTTGGCAGAAGCCAGAGCAGTAAGGGAATACACCATTAAGGGCACGACAAGAAAGATCATGGACAAACATCAAACGCCACCGTCACAATGGGCTTTAGGTAGGCGTCATCACAGCCTGTTCGGTTTGTTACTATGTTTGTATGTCAACTTGTTTTCTTCTCGAATGTGTTTACCTTTATACGTTACATGTAAGAGGATTCCGGCAACTTTAACCGTAAACATTTTGTAAACACAACCTAACAAAAGGTGTTTTGCAAATGTTACATCCACAGTCATCTAATTTCTTCTTGTCAAACTGCCTTTTTATACGATATGCTCATTTTCCCTGAAGATAAATGCCTATTAAAGGTAATTATAATAGTGAGGAATGAGTTTTTTGTCACTTTCCATAGCAGGAAAATCTCGTGCAACAACAGCGCACGCTTTGTGTGATACAACATGTTTATAACACACTGAAAGTTCTTGAAGAAGTTATTGTTTTGTTGAAATATATATGGATACAATATGGATCTGGATAATTAAAATTGATATATTATAAGTGGACATGTATACAGTGATAATTAATGGAATCAATCAGAATGTGTTTTCAATTAGTTGCCATGAAATACAGAAAATGACGTTGATTACATATTAATTTATTATTGTTGTTTAAGTAAGACATGCTTAATTTTAAGTCATGGGTAGCAAAACATAAGGCAGGCGCAGACAATTTAATCAACTATGTGGTAGACACATGTTTCATTCATACTCGCTGAAATAGGAAGGAATTACTGTTGAAGATAGAACAAAGAAAAGTTGTAGTAGAAAAAGAAAACAGTAAGTGTGGTCCTTATCAGTTGGTGAAAATGTTTTATAAATCTAAAGATAGAGGTGGATACTGCAAAAAAAATATAGTTAGGAGGATTCCTATTACCAAAGATCATCATCCGAAATGTTGCGGTTGGGAGCAACTGGTTTACGATTCAAAATACACAAGTTGAACACGTGCTAACGAGCAACAGAATTGTTAATTTAGATGAACTGAAAAGCCATGTTCTGGATATCACTACTCATGCTGCAACTTTTCAAGATGCTCAACAGTTTGTTTTAGATGGCAATTCGATTATTTTCCTGCATACTGAAACCAACAAAATCTGTATGTCTAGTGTTTTGTGGACTATTTGCCATGGATGCAAGAAACAATTCCACATTAAAACAAGGACAAAAGTGAATGGAAAATTCGGTGATATACATAAACATGATAAACATAAGGGCTGTTTCGGGAAATATCACAACAGGAGGTGGTGCATCTTCGCTAAATAAACTCGTTGGAACTATGGGCCTACCAATTATCAGTGGTAAAATGTTTACACAAATAGAAAAACAGATTTGTAGTTGGTGACAAGAGATTCTTAATGAGGAGTTAGCCAAAGCTGGGGCTGAGGAAATATAACTGGCTATCGAACGTGTAAACGACCTTTTTCCAAGGGGTTCCAGCAGTTACTGTGATTTGTGACCGCGGTTGGTGCTCACACAAACACACATACAATGCAATCGGTATTGTAGAAAAAAAGATAAATAAATCGGACAGGGAAAGCAGCATTCAAGGACGACAGTCACCGCAAAACACAAAAACAAATACGCAAACAGACAAACGAGAAAGCAAAGGTAAGAAAAAATGCAAACGACATCACAAACACAAAAGGGCTATATAGGGTTACCGCCTTGGAACGGTCAGTGGCAACAAAGGCCACTGGGGGGTTTAAACCGGTTCTACGGTGCACCAGATCACACACTTACCCTACTGTCATCCCATTAAAACTAAAGAAATCCCCGCCATGATATAATCTCTAACCAAAAAGGCAGCAACAATAGGCAATATAAGTAAAACACAAATATGCTCGTGTAAATATAATTAAAAAAACAATAGCCTAGAAAGCCACAATGGAGGTACTCAATCACTTGGCAGAAGCCAGAGCAACAAGAGAATAAACCATTAAGGGCACGACAAGAAAGATCATAGACAAACATGAAATGCCACCCACCGTCACATTGGGCTTTAGGTAGGGTCCATAGGTTTAGAGTCCATAGCCTGTCCGGTCATCGTACAATTAAAGAGGAAAGCATAGTGGCGAACTGTAAAACGGTCCACCATCAAGCATGTAGTACGTTGCAAAATGATAGGGTCATAACCTCTTTTGATAAATTGTTTAATAAGTTTAACAAAGATAGTATGAAAGTGATCATGACCAAGAATCTTACGAAGTTTATAAATCACATCACCATAGAAGTCAGGTTGTGATAGTCCTTGTCGCAGAAAAGTCCTTAAATTAGACACATTCATCCCATAAGAAGTTGCTCGGGGAACATCCCCATCCAAGTGGGGATAATTAACATAGTCAATATTAAAATCATCTCTCTTGTCATAGATTTTGCTAATTAATTCACCATTTTCAATCGAGAGATCTAAATCAAGAAAAGAAGCTTTGTTATCAGAGATATTAGCTTTGTTAAGCTGAAGTTCTTTAGGATAAATAGTATTAACCATAGTTAGAACGAAAGGGTTGTCAATGTTCAATATGTCATCCAGATATCGAGAGATGTCATTAAAGGCTGCATTAACATCTGCCTGGATATCTGGTGAAAGACTCAACATGAAATCTCTTTCATAGAAAAATAAAACAAATCTCTGACAAGTGGTGCACAGTTCGTACCCAATGGGTTACTAACAATTTGTCTATAAATGTTGGTTCCATACCTGACGAAACTATGATCTTATAGGAAGACGAGTGCTTCACAAACATCATAGCAAAGAAATATAATAAGATCGGACAGGGAAAGTAGCATTCAAGGAAGACAGTCAACCACAAAACCCAGAAACATACATGCAAACAGACAATCAAGAATGCAAAAGTAATAATAAAAGAAAACGATATCACAAACACAAAAGAGTTGACAATATGGCTACCGCCTTGGAACGGTCAGTGACAAAGTAGGCCACTGGGGGGAGGGGGTTGGGGTTTAAACCGGTTCTAGGGTGCACCAAACCTCACACTTACCCTACCGTCATCCCATTAAAACAGGACAGTGTAAATAAAGAAATCCCCGCCATGATCTAATCTCTAACCAACAAGGCGCATCAATAGGCATTATAAGTAAAACACAAACATGCTCGTGTAAATATAATACACAAAAGACAATAGCCTAGAAAGCCACTATGAAGGTACTCAGTGACTTGGCAGAAGCCAGAGCAACAAGAGAATAAACCATTAAGTCCACAAAGTATAATTGTCTAAAGTTTAGAAGTTATATTTGGTACATGTACTGAAACGAAAACACTTTGTATACTGGTGTCCGAAACAAGTACTTTGTTGTGTGTAATAGGTGTGGTGGTGATATTCCTGAACATACTTGTGTTTAAAAGTGGACTGAAAGTTCCCAGTCCATGTAGGCTGACATTATTGTGCAGGGTTTGATGGAGCCCGAGTCTGTACATGAATTGAGATACATGCGATTGATAGCAGATGGAGACAGTTCTGTTTACTCCCAGATACAGAAGAAAGTGCCTATATTGGGTGCACATGTCACGAAGTTAGAGTGCGCAAATCATGCGTGTAAATGTTTACGAGCAAGTTTAGAACGCATTGTAGAAGAAAAACCGGAATACAAATGGAAGGGGAAGTTGACCAAGGTCACTAGAATGCGCTTGACGACTGCTGTACTAGCAAGGAAAATGATTCAGCCTTATTGACAAAGGGCATATCCAACTCTATCCACCCCGTTTCCACTAAAACTGCAGCAAATTTTGCAAAATGAAATCTGCAATTCCAAGTGCAGGAGACGACAACAGAGACGTACATACCGAAAATGACATTGACGATATGACTGAGAAATGAATACTTTTTTTTGCCCCCGAAGTGTGGGATATCGTAGTCGCATCGTCCGTCCGTCAGTTTGACTGTACCATCGTGTCCGGTAAATAACTCATTAACTTGCCACAAGTGTTTATCACAACAGTACGACGTGTGGCACGCAATTTGCAGGTCCGTGGCTCCAAGGTCAGATATAAAAGGTGAAAAGAAGTTCTTTCTTGTCCATATTTCATGTCGGATAAATAATTGGACATTCGTGGAGGGATTTTCAAAAAACTTGACAGAAGTGTTCACCAATTGCATACCATAAAATACTGAAGTAATACACTTGCGTGGGGACGGGATCGAGGGTAGATGTGTTTGCAAATCAATATTCAAGGTTGTGAGGTGGATTACCAGTTCCACCTGTTTACATGACACTATAACAGAAGCGCAGCTCTCATCCGCACATATTTCTCACATATTTCTTTTAACCAGATATTCAAAGTTATTCAGTCAATCAAGTACATGTATTGGTGCAATACAATTAACAGTTAGTAATGTGCAAAAACAATTTGTTCTGCACTATTCTAATAGTTCATACTTATGTGTTTTAAGCAAGTCAAAGTTGCCATTTTTCTCTTTAATCAAGTCTTCGAGAACTGAGGAATCAATCTGTTTTGGTCTATCAAAAACTCTGGAGAAGTTCTTGACACACTACGGCGTAAGCATTTTCATGCTTCTTTTCTAAGCACCTACGACTTTTCTATACGGTATACTACACTACCACATAATCTTATAAAATAAAAAATGCTTCAGCTTATTCAGAAGACATTTGCTGGAGAAGGCACAACTTTTCTAGCATGTAATAATGTCAGGGCTTTCTTTACTACCGCCCCTATTGATAAGTATAATGTGTGGACTTGTACTGATGTTTGTAGAGCCTTATATTTTCTTCTGGATAACATTTTATAAGATATGGTAAAACTTTTTACCGCCAGGTTGATGGTATTCCTATGGATACTAACTGTGCGCCACTTGTAGCAGATTTGTTTTTGTACTACTATGAAAGAGATTTTATGTTGAGTTTGTCACCTTCCAGCCAGGGTGAAATTATTGATGGCTTTAATAATACTTCTCGGTGTCTTGATGACATACTCAGTATTGATAATCCGTTCTTTGCTCAAATGTTTACTAACAGTTATCCACCAGAGCTCACGTTGAATAAAGCCAACAGTTCGGATACAGTAGTAGCATTTCTCGATCTTCATCTTTCGATTTGTATTCATACTAAAATCTATGATAAGAGAGATTTTAACATCGTTAACTAACCACACCTGGATGGAGATGTACCACGTGCTACCTCATACGGGGTGTATATCTCCCAGCTCATTCGATTTGCTGGAGCGTGTAATGATGTTATAGACTTCAATGATCGAAATCAAGTTATTACAAGTAAACGTCTTTAGCAGAGTTTTCGTTATCACAAACTACGTACATCTTTCTCTATATTCTACCGCCGCAACGAGGGCCTGCTGGAAAAGTACAACACCAACCTTAAAACACTTCTGCAACTAGGCATATCACAACCCTCAATTTATGGAGATGTGGTCTATAAACTTCAAAAGTTAAAGGAGTCCGACTGGTTTCCTGACCGCTTTACAAATTTAATTAAGGAAGTTCGTCAGAAAAGGATATAACCCTTTGGTTTTACAGCCCACTGCATGTTTAGTGATTGACCCTTCTACAGTCAGTCATTATGCTTCACTTTTCACTTGTGCGATGACTGGACTACCTCTTGGGACTCTATGATTATACCTACTAAAACCCCAACTAAGGGAGGTGGATGCATGAGCTTTCGTCCTCGGGTTTTCTGGTTGTACTCTAGATTGGTTTTCTCTTTAGCTGCAACTATTATGGTTGTTCAGTACGATTCTGGATACATCCTGAGATGTTTATGATTTTGTATGTGTTTCTGTAGTTAGTTTCTCTGGATGTGGACTTTATTGTTAGAGAATTCCTTTTTATGGGATTTAGTTTTGTTTACACTGTCTTGTCTATGTGGGCGCTGAAGACAGGATAATAGCGAGGATTGTGCGCATATACAATCGATTTAAGCTAACCAGTAGGCCTTATTGCCTACTGACCGTTCCAAGTCGGTAGCCCTTGCTGTTGTTTTTTGTCTCTTTCATTGTATTTTCAAGTCATTGTTTGCAGTACAGTGCGGACCTACGATGCCATTGCGTTCGGACGCTGTGGTTTCTATAGGACCCTATATCTCCTTTTTACAGTGTGGTATCTGTGATGAATCAATGTCTCCTTCCATTACACAAAATAGTTGGTCCCTATATGTATTTACATCAGTTGACTGGCGTACCTTTGAACCATGAATTCAACAAGCGAACTCTTCTACTGTTTCTTTTCAACAGTTTCCGTTGTCAGTGTCCAATCATTAAATAACTTCTGAAATAATTATTATTATACTGGTTCCATTTTAATTAGAGTCAATCCCTCTTCAAGAAAATTCATTATCACACCCGAATACACGAACTCCAGGCAATGCTTTACAAACACATTTATATTTGCACTTTTCAAAATGTCATTTGAAGCAAACTCTAAATGTTTGTTTTGGATTTTATTAAATACTTCGAATTAGTGCAGCTTCCGATCGATGTTCCAAATTCTAAATATACCAACTAAAACGATTTTGACATCAGGTTTTATTAGCATTACCACTATATATGTGTTTGCAAAAAGACATTTTGGAAATATTTAATGTTAACTCTGATTTATAGTTTGTGACAAATTCACTTTAATTGATTTTAGACAGAGTACCTTTAAAAGGAAGGTGTCATATTTTGTACATGCAATAGTGAACAGGAGTGATTGATTTTTCTATTGTTAAGTAGAGAAGATAATTGGGTGTTATATTTTGGTGGTGAGTGTGTGTTGAGAATTGGTGGTGATATGTTGTGCTACTAAGAGTGGGAGTACTTGATGGAATCAATATGAAGATATGATGTATTATAACTGAGGGTGTCTGGGGAACGTCTCCTCCTTTTTCGAGGTGATGATATAGGTCATAATAAAGTCATCTACAAGGTGATGGTCGAGTGACGTTATAAGATGTAGTATACAGACGGCAGTCAATTGATACAGCGTGTACATGGAAGAGTAGTGATGATATAATATATTGATGCAGACAGTAGATAGTCTGTACAATGATGTGGTGTATCCTATACATAGAAGAGTGTTGATAGAATCATTGTAATATAGTGTTGATATAGATTGAGGTAGTCAGTCGATAGTCTGTATAGTGATGTGATATACCATATGCATATTTGATCCGTGATACAATGCATATTATATACTAGTGATATGGAGTTATGCTGCAAGCGGTACAGACAATGATGATATATATATTCATGTTATATAGAGAGAGATTGTGCGACATGTAACGTGCAGATAGTGGTTAGCCAACTGAACTGTATTTGTTAATAAAGCATAGTAACAACTACAACAATTAAACATTACATAGATGGATTAAACATAAAAAAGGATATTGCATTATACAGTGTTTGACATATGAGTTAATAATTCCTAGTTGAAATTATTATGCTCTAGTATTCAGTGATAGTCTAAGCTCCGTGATTGTTCTTTTCTGTCTATTTCAAGCTTTTCTTTCTAACTATCTTCATTTTTTATATTATTACTTAATATAATTTATTTATTAAAACATAACTTGTCTGTTTGTACTTAACTGTTCCGATAAACAAATCGATCGATATTTTCAATATCGTCACATAGTTACTTGAATTTCAAATGATATGCAGTTGATAGGAGGTGATTTAGCATTAACCATGTTTCATTTTATAGAGGAGCATCTGCAGTAAATGAGTCAAATGTTTTTTTTATATTATTTCCTACCAGTGTTTTAAGCAGTTCATATCTTAATAAGCGGGCTTCGATTCCTGTTATGTGTTTTATCAGCATTATTGATGTTTCCATATATAGGGTAACTCTCAAAATATCATAACGTGGTCCCGCCTTAATACCATTAAGCGATGGGAAAGATTATATTAGCAGGATTTTATAACGGACATTTCGACAATAAAATACGTTTAAAAACTTTTTTTTAATGAAAAAACTGAAAAAATGTGATAACCTGTTTAAAATTACTTATTGAATGCTTTAATTGTACAATATGCAAACTGTTAAGCCGATATAAAGGTTTTATTTCATACCCCAGCCAACCCCTTGGAGAAGTGGTTGGATGGGGTATGACAGATAATACTCGTACCTCGTAATGTGTAACAATTTAAAGATGAATAGCAACTCTTTCTGGAGTAAAATCAATCAACCAATTTTACTCTTAAACATCATATGAACATTTCTTGATAGTCTCAGAGAGATACATATATTGAAAACCGCATCTAAGTTGTATGTAAAAAAGTTGTATTTGAATGACATAGATACTACTTTTACCACTGCGTGACTGCACGGGAAAATGTAAATCTGAATTGTATAGCTGCACAACTATTGCAAGATAATTGATAAATACATTTACCTGTGGATTAATTTACCCGTTCAAAGTCTGTTACGTCATCAAATAAAATCTATTCTCGCTTTTCACAGATAATGCAATGTTTCAATTTTAGAAATCTTTGTTGTTTTTTCATTTCGATTTAAATAAACATAAACATGTTCCTCAAACAACACATGGCCGGAGAACTTTAAATAAACAATAAATAGTTTGTAACATAATACTTATCACTCGACTATTCTAAGATATATTTAAAATAAGAAAATTAGTTGATACAAAAGTGAATAATAAGGAATTTTGTTTTCTACGCAATTTGAGAATGTTTTGTGCAAAGTGTTTCACCCTCTGTTTTAAATTGATAAAATATAAAAACAATAATCATAGTATGGTTTGGTAAATGATTAACATGTACTAAATTATTGAGAAACATATTTGAAGCTAGAAATGAGGAAGAAAACAACTTTAACCAACAATGTAGACGGACATACGGACGGACGGACGGGCAGACAGACATACAGACAGACAGGCAGATAGAAGGACGGACTGACGGAAATTACCAAACTATCAGCCTGGAATTCCTACGCAGTCTGGCTAAAATAAATAAAATAAACGCAACGCAGACTATAATGTATCCACTAACGGGTCAAATTGGGCATTCCGTATATAATATATTTTAGAGAGTTTCCTATGATTTCTTTATACACACATTGGACCCTGGTTTGTGTGCTATATTCCTTCGTATATTCTTGTATATGCAAAAGTGGTCAAATACTGAACATCTGCCAAATAACGAACACACTAGTTGCTCAATAAATGCCACTACTAATACAAATTGCATTTGCATGTTATTAGAGTAATATGCTGATGAGGTACATACATATATTTAATGCCAAATTGTATTATTGTCTAGAACACCTGTCCATCTGCCAAATGTACTAAAATCGATCATTTACACAGACTATTTGAGAATAAATTACCAGTTTATGGCATTGCTAGTAATGACATTTACATATTTGAATTATACTTAATACATAATGGATATTAATATACATTTGATAGACAAGAAATATCACTATAAGTGATAAATGCCCCCGAAGTGTCCTTTGACCTCTAAGTATGACCTTGACCTTGGAGCCATGGACCTGGATTTGTGCACGACACCTCATTTGGTTGTAGTGAGCACTTGTGCCAAGTTATTTGAAAATCCGTCCAGGCATGCAAACGTTATTGACCGGAAACGATTTGACGTTTGACCTCTTAATGTGACCTTGCCTTTGGGGCCACATACCTGGATTTTATGTGCGACACATCGTCTTGTTGTGGTG
Organism: Cyrtodaria siliqua; assembly: GCA_037043455.1. NCBI lineage: Eukaryota > Metazoa > Mollusca > Bivalvia > Adapedonta > Hiatellidae > Cyrtodaria > Cyrtodaria siliqua. Next base: position 74,517 of record JAWPHD010007574.1, read on the forward strand.
AGCACTTGTGCCAAATTATATTTGAAAATCCGTTCATGAATGCCAGTGTTATTGACCGGACACAATTTGACTTTTGACCTCTAAGTGTGACCTTCACCTTGAAGACCTGGGTTTTGAACGTGACACATCGTCTTGTTATGGTGATCACCTGTGCCAAGTTATTTAAAAATCCCTGCAGGGGTTGTGACGATACGGTTCGGACACGAAATTGCGTACCTGTTTTTTACATATGAACTTCAAGTGTGACGTTGAACTTTGAGGTACGGACCTGGGTTTTGCGCGCGACACATCGTCTTGTTAAGGTGATTACTTGTGACAAGTTATTTAAAAATCCCTGCAGGGGTTGTGACGTTACGGTCCGGACACAAAATTGCGTACCTGATTTTGACCTATGAACTTCAAGTGTGACTATAAGATAAAGTATGTAGAATAATTTAATAGCATGAACATGCCTTAAAGGGCATCAAATGATTTTATTTTAAATAATCTCCAGTTTTCAGCGACATTTGTTTAATGTTTAACTGTTTTGCCACTGATCAGGGCTTACGCTACCGCTATCAGAAGTATATCAGGGTAAATATATTGCGTTAGGAATCATAGATTTCAAAACACCTCAATAGAATTTACCATCAGAGATGGTACCAGAACAAACATCTTCAAACTTTTAACTTCCTGTCTTACTGCCGTAAAAGAGCACGTTAAACTATATTGTGATAAAACTTATGAAAACTCTGGGATTAATTTATTTTGGTCTATAAACAATTCAGGAGATGTTCTTAATAACATTTTCAATAAAGGTCAAGTTTCATCAATAAGTACTAAGTAAGCTAATTTCTCTTATTCATAAAACATTTGCTAGAGATAATACATTTTTGTCATGTAATAATATTAATTTAAAAGCGTTTTTTACTAACGGCAGTTTAGACAATTATACTATGTGGACTTGCAATGACGTTTGTGAGGCACTCATCTTCCTATTAGATAATATTTTCATCAGGTTTGGTACCACCGTTTATAGACAAATTGTTGGTATTCCTATGGGTACGAACTGTGCACCACTTGTCGCAGATTTGTTTTTATTTTGCTATGAAAGGAATTTCATGTTGAGTCTTTCACCAGATACCCAGGCAGATGTTATTGAATCTTTTAATGACACCTCTCGGTATCTGGATGACATACTGAACAATGACAACCCTTTCTTTCCAACTATGGTTGATAATATTTACCCTAAAGAACTGTGGCGTTTGATGTTTGTCTATGATCTTTCCTGTCGTGCCCTTAATGGTTTATTCTCTTGTTGCTCTGGCTTCTGCCAAGTCATTGAGTACCTTCATTGTGGCTTTCTAGGCTATTGTTTTTATTTTGTATTATATTTACACGAACATATTTGTGTTTTACTTATGTTGCCTATCGATGCTGCGTTGTTTGTTAGATATTAGATCATGGCGGGGATTTCTTTATTTACACTGTCCTGTTTTATTGGGATGAAGAAGGGTAAAAGTGAGGTTTGGTGTACCCTAGAACGGGTTTAAACACCAGTGGCCTTTGTTGCCACTGACCGTTCCAAGGCGGTAGCCGTATTGTCAACCCTTTTGTGTTTGTGATGTCGTTTTCATTTTTTATTACTTTTGCCTTCTCGTTTGTCTGTTTGCGTGTTTGATTTTGTGTTTTTGTGGTTGACTGTCGTCCTTGAATGCTGCTTTCCCTGGTCGATATTTATATCTTTCTTCCTGACCTGTGGACTACTAACAAAACAATGGTTATTACCTTTGACCTTTGACTTCGATTTTCTAACGTCATGTGAAAAATCATGGCTGACCACGGATACCATGAAAAAAGCCAAGGTTTACCCTTTTCAATGATAGCAAACACTTTGCTCCTCATAAAATGTTGAACTCAAGCCTTAACTAGAGCAGATAGGCTATAGTGGCCTCTAAACTATTGTTTTTGATTGACTGATCTTGCGAAAGCTCATTTCCTGTCCGACTTTTATACCTACTTTCCTTTTTTTCTTGTTAAACCAGCTTGTGTATTAGGCTAATTGAAATACTTTAAATCGTCGATGAATCATACATATTAAACTGAACTACTAGATACAATGTGCAGGGTTTATGGCTTTTCAGTATTATGTTAAAGTTGTGTTGATAAAATGTGTGTCCCCAAATGGCATTTTTTATTTAAACATCTTAAAATATATCATTATGTTATCCAAATGTATTTTTCATAATAGCATTAGCCCTGATAAAATATATGTTAAGAACCTGTACATACGTATATACATAAAAAATAAACAATTGACTATCTCGCCATGTCACTTATTTAACCTTTTGTTAGATGTTTGCATATACATACAACCAGTCATATGTTTTCTTGAAGGTCTGAGTTGTTTACAAGACTTTCACAGAGCGGATCTAAACACAGTTGGTACATTTCTAAACACGAACAAAAGGTACATTAGGAAAATAAGGACAAATACGCCGACATATATTAGATGCTGACATACTTTATTTCAGAACAGGGAAGTGTTACATGTTCTAATCAATGTATCATACAAATTAGGTTTGTCATGTGGTATCCTGTTGGTCAGGAACTTTATAAAATAGTTAAATAACTTAAACTGTGTCTTCGTGCTTCTTACAAGTTCTCGACTTTTCGTCGAACAGCAAGTGTTGGCCCGATTTGTCTTTTGGACACATGTTTTCACCCAGGTTGCGCTCATTCAAACACTCGATGTAGTATGGCGAGTTGCGTTTAACGAGATTCTCGTGTTTTTCCTGGCAAGAAGGTAGAACGATATTTTTGTTTTAGATTGACTGTGTTATGTGAATTCTACATTTCCTGTTATGTGAATCCTACATTTCCTGTTATGTGAATCCTACATTTCCTGTTATGTGAATCCTACATTTCCTATTCGACTTGTATACCTACTTTGCATACATAGCAATGTCAGAAATATAGGAATCTTTTAACTCTCTGCATACTTTTGTTTAGTAACCGTTAGTGATGGTGGGTTCTGACATGAGTATATTTCAAATATTGTAACATCTGCAATGATGCATTTTAAATTAACACGCCAAACACTTAAATCAAATATATATATCTTATGTTCGTCCTAGTTTAAAATACGCGACTATAGTATGTGATAACAGTACGAATTATGACACAGAAACATGAGAAAATGTACAATATGCAGTCGCGCGTATATTATAGTTACTTGTCCGACTCGTTCTGTCTCTATGTAAAACTTATTAAATGAAAAGTTGACATTGATTTACAAGTTAACAAGAGGCCCAAGAGGGCCTGTGGACGCTCCTTCTCGCTAACATGGCTCTTATAACATCAATGAAGCGAGTGACTGCCATTTACGTGTTTTTAAAAAGTTTCAGGCAAAAAAAAGCTTTTTAACTAAATCAAGGGCCATAACTAAAGAATCTGGTAAAGACTGGTAAAGATCAGATGAAAAATGAAGGCCATACCGTATTAACGAGGCGAAATATAGCATTTTTAACTAAACCAAGAGCCATAACTCCTGTTACTGGTCAGACTGGTCCAACATAGAGCTAAAATAAAAATAATCAAAAATAAAATAATAATAATAATTTAAAAAAAAAATCAAAAAAGAATTTCAAAGAAAACCAAATGTAATAAATGCAAAAAAGAAAGAAAAAAAAGAACAAAAACAAAAAAATTATATAAAAAAAAAATGTCATAAAATCTGGTAATGTTTGGCAAAGATCAGATGCAAAATGAAGGGCCTATAGTATGACGACGCAAATTATATCATTTTTAACAAAATCAAGGGCCATAACTCCGCTGTTACTGGTTCGATCTGGTTTTCGAACTTGACCGAACTTTCGTTGACATTAACAATATGATAAGGTTTGGTAAAGATCGGATGAAAAATGAAGGCCCTATCGTTTTAAAATATAGTATTTTGAACTAAATCAAGGGCATTAACTCCGCTGTTACTGGTCCGATATAAATGGTTTTCGAACTAACTTGTCCGAGCTTTCATTGATATTAACAATCTGATACAGTTTGGTAAAGATCGGAAGAACAATGAAGCCCCTATCGTCTTAACTAGGCAAAATATAGCATTTTGAACTAAATCAAGGGCCATACTAATCCAATCTGGCTAGTTTTCGAAGTTTCCGAGCTTTCATTGATATTAACAATCTGATGTAAAACGAAGGCCTTATCGTCTTAACGAGGTAAAAGTTTACGGACAGACGACGGACGACGGAAGACGGACAACACACCATCCCATAAGCTCTGCTGGCCCTTATTTCAGAATCAAATCCTTATAATTTGAGAAAGGTTGCGAATGTGTTACTTTATCCAGACGAAAACAAATGTAGTCAAGGTCAGTCTTACCATCATTCGTAAAAATATGAAATGAACTAGATATTAACACTCGCGAATTACCATTTCTCTCGTCTTCTAACACCAGTCTTTTTTTTTCAAATCACCGATAGTAACTGAATTCTGAATATTGGGAGAAAACAACTGTAGCAATTTAAACGCTGATCTCTATTTTAATGAGGTATACTCCCAATTGCTTCAGCGGTGATGGAGTTGAGGTCGCTGAGCACTATTTTAGATGCTCTTTTAAGAAATTAAAGACGGCAATTATTTTAGTTTCTCGAACGTTCTATCCTTTAACGAAAACCTAAGACAAGTAACTAACTAAAAAGCACAATCATATTCTATTAATTCAAGTTCAAAAATATATTAACCACACTAAACTGTTTCAAAATCCTTCAATTTATATTACTTAGTTAATATTATTTCGTATTGTGAATTTTGCCTATCTGCTGTCGTTGTTGTTTTTATCAGCCCGATTAGGGATGCGGAATGTTATTTTGATGAAAATTATGATGATTATTGTAAGATAGTGTTTAAAAGAAATATATAATTATATAAATGTTTCCTGTTTTATCCTTTTACATTCATATTTAACTATATTGTTACAATTTCAAACCGATAGTCACCTATAATTTTAGCCACAATGGAGAGAAGATGCTGCTAGTAAAATTGTGATGTTTAATACATACACTCAAGTGATATGAAAACGCAACACGGGAATTTCCGCTATATATTGTATGTACAATATGCTGCTTTTAATCGAATGGTACATGGCTACGTAAGACCTTTCCTTTTGGAAATTATACTAAAACAACAAATAATACAGCAAATAGTATTCCTTCAATGTTTCATTATTCACAGAGTACGCGTTTGGCTCAATCATGTGAGCAAACTTAGGATGCAACATTTTGCAAACTATTTACGTTAAATACAGTACTGAACTAGCTCAAATTTTCAAACAGCTACTTCAACATTTATGAAGGTCTTGTTACAAAGTGTAGTGTAATTAAAACGTCTACAGCATCACAGTTGTGTCCTTTCTCTAGTTTACTGCAACTTTCTTTTCAAAAAACATCTTGGATTTCTTTAGAATATTATGTGCAATTAAGTGTGCAGTATATACAATATATAGCGGAAATTCCCGTGTTGCGTTTTCATATCACTTGAGTGTATATTATAACATCTCTGCAATAAAGTAATCGCAGAGTCTTGTGAATTTATGCGTATTTTTAATATTCACCATTTATCTATTTTAAAATATTACACTATTGGGGATCAAAATATATGTTAATATTGGCATTAAAATTCTTTAAAAGCAAGCAGTATATCACCAAAATGATCCGGGATATATTAATATAATAAATAAAAGCCAACGAAGCCTCAACAAAAGTCATCAATTACTAGCAACACACGAATGGCAAAGGTTGTTCGAATAGTGGTACCGTTAGCACTAATGTAGTAGCGTTTTAGTTATACAACGGATACGAATGTTAAAGACCTCAGCTTGATTACTCTAGAAAAACGAATAAGTTGCGAAACATACCCCATAAGATGCTTGGGGAACATCCCCGTCTAAGTGAGGATTATTAACCAAGTCAAAATTGAAATCTTCTCTCTTATCATAGAATTTGCTTATTATTTGTTTTAATTAATAGTTAAATCAAAAAACGAAGCGACCATTTTAAAAACATTAGCTTTGTTGAATTGAAGATCTTTAGGATATATATTATTAACCATAAGTGACAAAAATGGTTTGTCAATGATTCATCTAGAAACCGAGAAGAGTTATATAAGAATTTGATGACATCTACCCGAGCGTCTTGTTAACGACTGAACATGAAATCTCTTTTACAGCAGTACAACAACAAATCTGCTATACACATTGCACAGTTCGAACCAATCGGGATGCCAATACCTTGTTTATTACCAGTAGTGTTACCTGGCGCAAATGTTATTTAATAGGAATATAATTGTACTTCATATATTTCCTTGAAGAATTGCCGATTGTAAAAAATGCATTAATATTGTTACAGGCAACAAAAATGCTTTTCTCTAGCAAAACTATTTTGAATAAAAGCAATAATCTCGTATTTAATAAAGCTGTGTGGTAAGGTTGTATATAGTGTGGAAAAGTCATTATTACTTATAGAAGAAACTTGACGCTTATTACAAATGTTATCAAAAACGTCTCATAAGTTGTAAGTGACCAACACAAATTAATTTTTAAGTTGTCATAATCTTTTGCACAATATATTTGACGAGGCCTGTAAGGCGGTAAATTTTGGAATGTGTGTAGTGGTTCTAGCACTTAAAAATAAAACGGGCTATATAAGGTTGTTTGTGTAATTTGGTAATCCAGTACATGGTTGAAAGTTTAATTTGCTTTTAGTCTACCCAGCCTTGAAAACAGTGCACTGAGGAAACAAAACCATCTATGGTAGACTGAACTGTAGCAAAATAATGTGTGCTCCCTATTTCAAGAAGTAAAACATCGCCGTAATGTATTCGTGAAACAATATTTACCTTATTAGATGTGAAGGCAATCTATACTTCGGTCCTTTCGAAAACAAATGAGAATATTTTGTTTATAATATCAAAATAACAAGTGATGTCCTGACTAGCAAGATATAGAACATTTAGAAATTTACAGTCAAATTCTTTCCGAATTGAATATGTTAAGTTCAGAAAGTAAAATTATTTTAGCAGAATATAACATTTGTAATTGTTTTTGTTTTTGTAACAAATTGTTGAAATTCAATCATATTTTTAAAATTTTGGAATAGAATCAGTAACACTTTGCTTTGTTTTAAAATGTTCCAATTCATGATATTAATGTCAACATAGGGAGCTAGCACCACGTGGTTCGGGTCTAATATGGAGCTAGAACCACGTTGTTCTGGTCTAATATGGAGCTAGCACCACATTGTTCTGGTCTAAGATGGAGCTAGCACCACGTTGTTCGGGTCTAATCTGGAACTAGCACCACGTTGTTCTGGTCTAATATGGAGCTAGCATCACATTGTTCTGGTCTAATATGAAGCTAGCACCACGTTGTTTGGGTCTAATATGGAGCTAGCACCACGTTGTTCTGGTCTAATATGGAGCTAGCACCACGTTGTTCGGGTCTAATATGGAGCTAGCACCATATTGTTCTGGTCTAATATGGAGCTAGCACCACGTTGTTCTGGTCTAATATGTAGCTAGCACCACATTTTTCGGGTCTAATATGGAGCTAGCACCACATAGTTCGAGTCTAATATGGAGCTAGCACCACGTTGTTCTGGTCTAATATGGAGCTAGCACCACATTGTTCGGGTCTAATATGGAGCTAGCACCACGTTGTTCGCGTCTAATATGGAGCTGGCACCGCGTTGTTCTGGTCTAATATTGAGCTAGGACCACGTTGTTCTGGTCTAATATGGAGCTAGCACCACGTTGTTCGGGTCTAATATGGAGCTAGAACCACATTGTTCTGGTATAATATGGAGCTAGCACCACATTGCTCTGGTCTAATGTGGAGCTAGCACCACGTTGTTCGTGTCTAATATGGAGCTAGCACCACATTGTTCTGGTCTAATATTGAGCTAGCACCACATTGTTCTGGTCTAATATGGAGCTAGCACCACATTGCTCTGGTCTAATATGGAGCTAGCACCAAGTTGTTCTGGTATAATATGGAGCTAGCACCACGTTGTTCTGATCTAATATGGAGCTAGCACCACGTTGTTCTGGTCTAATATGGATCTAGCACCACGTTGTTCATGTCTAATATGGATCTAGCACCAAGTTGTTCTGGTCTAATATGGAGCTAGCACCACGTTGTTCTGGTCTAATAAGGAGCTAGCACCACGTTGTTCTGGTCTAATATGGAGCTAGCACCACGTTGTTCTGGTCTAATATGGAGCTAGCATCACGTTGTTCTGGTCTAAAATTTGATTTAACCTTGGTGCGTAACTTATGATGACACGTCTTATTGTGCAAAATAAATGTCCTTGTAAATAATCAGTCATTTTAGTCTAAGCGTTATGTTTTTTGGCCTTTTAGAATAGCATTTGTCATTATTACGACCACGAAAACTTATTATTAATATGTAGTGTTTTTAAAAAGTGTCTGACATGATCAGACTCCTTGTCAATTTGGTTCAAAATATAGAAATATATATAATAAAATATCAGCGTTAGACAAATGAATAAAAAGTGTGGCTGCTTTATCGTTAATCAATTTAAGTGAAGCAATGTATGAAGAAGATGGACGTGAAATCATAGAGTGATTTGCAGCTTGTTTAAACGATAAACTAAACGATAAACTAGAATGTATATAATAAAATGTAATCCACATCTAAGACAGATTGAAAAAATGTATTCAAACATAAATTTTGCTTCAGAAATAATTACTAAGCCAAACAAGTTTACCATCGGCCCTTGAACGGCCCTTATAGTTATCTATTTGAATATAATATATAAACATCTACAAGAAATCATAAAACTTACATGCCAGGGCCCGACCAACCAAAACAAGTCCAACGGCAATCAACATTATCATCGTCGTCAAATGGTCTTCACACGTCAGGGAGATATTGTTTATACTTTGAAAGCTGCTGTCGACTATGTCGTAATATCAGTTGAGACTGCCATTTATACCGAGGTTTTATTTTCATTGTTTCATGGTAATTAGATCAGGGGTCATGCGACAAGTATTTGACAAATTGCGGTGATAATTGATTAGTTTATGACTCAACCGGAATACTATGTCTTTCTACAGCACCTTTTTAACAGCGGTACTAGAAAATTAATATTAGCTTATATAGTAGAGTAGTTCACAGTAATAAATACCGATAAATGAGATTATTTGAAAGAGAATAAAGTGACTGACTCGGTTTTATTGAGTCTGTTAATGAGAGGACATGTAGGAAGCAACAACTCTAACAACAACTAGCACCAGCTTAAGCAGTATTCTACTTAAAAGCCACATGTACTTGGCCCGTTGATCCCAAAGAACCAATAAAAACAACACTACTAATTCGTAACTGTTTTAACCTGATAAAGCCTGAAATATGATATAAAATCGTATTGATGTGTAACAAATTTGAATTGTAACAAATTTGATTTGTTTGTTTCTATGCGTGATTTTGCTTGATTGTGGTCGTTAATGCTAAATTTCCTGTTCGACTTTTAGACATACTTTGAAACTGTCGGAACAACCACATTTTTATCAAAATATTACATTATAACATTACTTTTTATAATTTGCTTAAAGCTGGACAGTCACTATTGTAACTTGTAATAACTCATGAATATGAATGAGTCACGTGTGAAGTAGTTTCATATCGACGAACACCCCAAAAGTCGGTATATAAGCAGAAATCGATGCTTACAATTTCATATTTTTATTTAGCCCCCTTTACAGGTAACATCGATAAATATACGGCTCCAGAATATATGTGATCAAAAATAAGTTGCCCGGAACGGGATTTGAATCACAGCTGCCCACTTGTAAGTTTTGAAAGATGTACGCTGAACCACTAGACCAGTGCTATTTATTCTTATATTGTAGCATTTTTAACACTAAATAGGCATTACGTAATAACAAGCGCGCGCACACAAACTCATCAAGATCTAAATAACAAGTCGAGATATGGTTGTTTTGCGGCGAAGTATTTGTTTCATATTGATAACATACAGTATTACACCAAGCAATGTTAATCTACACGTGCGACAATATGGACTACATATATATTGATCCATCTTTAGTTGCGTTCAAATATGTTAACTAGTTTGTCTCATAATATATGGTAGTTAGTATACTATTTACTCAAGTAGTGTTGTAGTTCAGTGGATAGAGCACCGGACTTCAAATCAGAAGGCCGTGTGTTCGAGACCCGAAAGAGGCTAACTTTTTTTCTGTAAAACAAGCTGTTACTTGTGTATATGTACGATGTGCACTTATACTGTAAATGATTTCCTGCGCTATATTTGCTCGCTTAAATACCCGAAAATAGGGACTGTACAGCTTTAAATACCTGATTTCGACATGAGCTGGTGAACATGAAGTTACAAATAAAGACACGCCTACAAAGAAGAAATCGATTGATATAGGGACTCTGTAGCGTTATAGTGATTATTTTTCATGAACAATTTTCTATACGATTTGGACACATTTCTGAAAATATCAATATCATCTGTTCTAATAAATATCATTATTACGAATCTAACATTTGACAATATATTTACACGAACACGGGATGGCTTCGATGGTCAATCGATAGCAAGTGACAGTCGATTTATAAATGTATATATATTAATATGTTGCGCCATATTTTACCACCATATGGTAGCAATGAAACAAAATTACCCAATGATATGTTGGCACTACGGTGATATGCAATTAAGTTCAGTGAAACAATAAGCCCAACTACTTGTTTAATAAAGACATTGCATGGCAACGTATAATGAAGATAAGGGTTTTCTTTTTTATTACTTTTTATTTGTTTGTATGGTGTTTTACGTCATTTTCAACACATGTAAGGTTATATATGACGGTGATTGTTTTGGGGTGGAGGCAAATCATCCACCTTTCCTGGGTAGAACCAGTACTGTACACCTCCTGTAAACTACAATTCTACTACTACATAACTCGTTTATATTAGTATAATTGTTAAGGTACTTGGTCCATAAATGTATACAGTCAAAGTAAACACAAAGGTCAAACAGAAAATGTAGCATTCAAGAACCAAACTCAGCCAAAAACACGCATCGAAACAAACAACAATTACAAAAGTAAATAGGAGAAATGTATGTGACATCAACACATAAAAGTGTTGACAGTAGGGCTATCTTCTTAGACAGAACGGTAACGTTTTTATGTTTATCTTCAATATTGCCTTCTCCTGCCCTTAATTATGTGTTCTCTTGTTGCGCTGGCTTCTGCCCAAGTCAGTACTAACTTTCTTTGTGGCTGACTAGGCATATATACATGATCATCTGTGTGCTGTACTTACATTGCCTATTAATGTATATTAGAGGATACATACAGACTGTTGAAAATTGCTACTCTGCCCCGTTTTAGTGGGATGAAATAAGGGTAAAAGTGGGGTTTGGTGAACACTATACCGTGGTTTAAACCACCAGCGGCGTTTTCCCACTAATCGTTCCAAGACGGTACCTCTAATGTAAACTCTTTTATGTTTGTGGTTAACTGTGTTATGCAACTGTTACAGATCTTGTTTGACTTGAACACCTACATTCGTTAGTTAAAGGTTTACAAAGCCATTGCCTGTTTATGTCGAATGGTACCAGTACTCACATTTAATTCCGTATTTGGAGATTTTGATCGTCTCAATGCATACGAATAGCAGTCTCAGCTTTTTATAACGTCTTCTGGACAGGAAGCAAACCTTTAACCACGTCTAATTCGTGTTTTTTCAAATGAAACGAAGGCCATCATGGTGTTCGAATGCGAAAAATAATTTTGACAATTATCAAAGCAAAACTTGTCATTTGGTTTTAATTCGATTTAATCGTTGTTGTTTTTTTATGTTTTATGTTGTTGTTTTTTCGTGTTGTTTTCAGGGTCGTTATATATATGGTCTTGAAACCTCGGTGTATTCCAAAATATGGTTGTCTTGTCTACTTGTATCTATCGATTTACGGCTTATCGAGCGTGTTATATCGGCTCTACAAAAACGAACGGTAGAGTCACATTTTAATTAATAATTCGAAGAACAGATTACCGGTTTTTAAAAGCCATAAACTGATAGAAAGTGTATACAATTTATGTTTAGCCAATTGCTTTTCTTTATTATGTTTTGGTGATAAAAATTATTTCGCTGGTTTAGAAACTCGATTTTTTCATTAGCCGACCGCCATTTTTTTTTTCTTTTTTTTTTTCTGATTTTACCAATTTTCACCAACCCGTATCACACCTTTATGGTTTTAATATCTCATAAAATGTTATGCCTTGCAATTCCTTGGCCTTTCATATTTCCATAAATATTACATCTATCGAGTTGAGTTTAGAAATGTTAAAGATGAACATCAAAGTATAGCACCGTGGCGTATTATGCGTATTAACATGGTTCTGTAAATAAAGAAATCCCCACCATGATCTAATCTCTAACCAACAAGGCAGCATCAAAAGGCAATATAAAACACAAATATGCTCGTGTAAATATAATACAAAAAAACAATAGCCTAGAAAGCCACAATGAAGGTACTCAATGACTTTGCAGAAGCCAGAGCAGTAAGCATGGTAAGAGAATAAACCATTAAGGGCACGACAAGAAAGATCATGGACAAACATCAGGTAGGCGTCATCATAGGGTCCACAGCCTGTCCGGTCATCGTACAATTAAAGAGGAAAGCATAGTGGCGAACTGTAAAAGGGTCCACCACCAAGCATGCAGTACGTTGCAAAATAATAGGGTCATAACCTCTTTTGATAAACTTTTTAACAAGTTTAACAAAGATAGTATGAAAGTGATCATGACCTAGAATCTTACGAAGTTTATAAATCACATCATCATAGAAGTCAGGTTGTGATAGTCCTTGTCGCAGAAGAGTCCTTAAATTACTTTTATATTTGGAAAGAAGATCAGGGTTACGATAATAAAAATTTGCTAAGGTTTTACGAAGTTTATGGTAACGGTAACCCTGATTGAGTAACATTTTAGTTATACAAAGATTACGAATATTAAAGTCCTCAACTCGAGTACAAGCTCTAGAAAACTCGAGTTTTGATATTCTTACACAGACACACCTTCTGCGAAACCAAAAGCCAGCTTAAACTGCTGGTGCCGAAACATAATGTCCTAGAATAAGTTACTCCCCTTATGTACAGGTTTACGGTCATGTTTCACACTTGGATTTGGTAGTAAACCAAGCGTAACTCCACCCCATTTGCTTTAGGTACACGCCCACTAGCCTCACAACAAGTGCATATTCTTAGGTGAATCGTAAATTCAAGGCAGAAAGTTTCGCTAGTTGAAACTACTATAATACAATATCAGGATAATGAAACCACGTGACCTTTTGATCTGTTTCACGGCAAAAAATGTAAACAAAGCGCTAGATTCAGTTAGGGTTTTGCTTCATAACTCCCTTAATATTTTTGTGATGCGATGTCGTTTGCATTTATTATTGCTTTTGCCTTCTTGTTTGTCTTTTTGCGTGTTTGTTTCTGTTTTTTGTGGTTTACTGTCCTCCTTGAATGCTACTTTCCCTGTCCGATCTTTTTATATTTCTTTTAACGAAATTGTTCAAATAACAAGCACGGACCCTTACAATGTGAGCTCTTTCGTCCGCCACAAAAGGCATTTTGATTCATTCGGTACTGTTTAGACCTCCCAAAATGTACACGGTCATATATTTATTTCGTTTCCAAGATTTTGGGAAGGCTAATCTCAGGAATTACTAGATAAACCAAATAACCATTTTCGTCGGAGGAAAGAGCTCGCTTTGGAGGGGTATGTGCACATTAGTTCAATACAATTCGATAAATATTAAGAAAAATTATGAAGCGATGAATCCGATCAAAAAGTCACGCCACCCTGATTATGAGTATGTATGAACACCGGACGTATATAATTAATAAAATCTAAGACAGTAGAACATACATGTAATACAACATTGTTAAGGATATTCATATATTGAAACAAACATACAGAGATTTGATATATAGATTCTTAATAAATCATATTAACGCATTTATCAATTCATACTAGATAACTCTATTAACATGTTCACTAATTTAATCCTCTTTACACTAAAGGAACATATAAACAGCCAAACAAATACACATTGGCAATATCGCACTTTCGATAAGCATATACTTTCAAATGTTTTGTTTAAAATATGCTTTTAAAAGAGAGATGTATTTTTATTTCATAGGCATTGTTTTAAAAGTATGTATAAAAGTCGACCAGGAGGAAATGTTGTATTCATTGAACAGTGGCAACCAAAACTACGCATTAAAAAAACAACGTTAAATAGGAAATAAACCTCACAGCCAGAGCAATACACTCATAAAGCCCATAAGACATTCCTGTAGTTACTTCTATCTTTGTTTCTCTTTTGACTTTCATCACATCAACCCTAGAAAACGTCACATTTTGTTACGAATTATTCTCGTTCCCTCTCCAGATGTAACGAAAACTAACGCCCCCCCCCCCCCCCACCCCCATCCCCCCCTACACACACACACACCTTATTCATAGAACGTATTATCGCCTCGTCAGTTTTCTTGTCGATGAAAGGTAAACTCTGAACTGTGAATAAAGTACATTTTAGACATTAAAACATATGTTGTTGCATTTTGCATATAATGTATAATGCATTACATATGTATATATTTATGGTTGCATAACTTTTCGTCATCGGGAGGCTGTTGAACATCATTTTACCTACAAGTCATAGGATTGAAAAAATCAGTTGTATTACTTGTTGGTGCTTTGAAATCATCAAGCCAAATCATTGTGGCTTTGAAGTAGAATACCCGGTGCTAGGGTGGGGGCGAGATATGTGTAACACCACATATAACCCCTTATAAACATAAATCGAGTCTGCTACTTTTCTCTCTTGCTTGTGTTAGTTGCTTTCAATGGATCCTTTCTGGTCGTTCTTTACAGTCATTCACCAGACATGAAAGAGTATGAGAGTGGACATTTGGAAACGGCCGAACACGACATATACGAAATATTGCAATCTCGGTTTGATTTTGACTGTTCATGAACGGTAGTGAAATATGCTAGCTACCGCTCACGCCCTCTAGCCCCGGGTTGAGCAGAACACAATATTCGTAAAATCAATAGTACATCATTTTAACCATCCCGAAGATGTCATGCATATGGCGGTGGACATAGAGATATTTTCTTCCCACACGTAGAGCGGCGTATGGTCCCAGTATCTAACAAAACACTATGCCCCGAATAGCGAAATAAATAAAAATGGAATTTAGTCTGGAGCAGCGGTTATGAGAAGTACGTATCACAAGTAACCGCCAAAATAATAAATTAAAAAGCAGACAACATATCCTATGAGTGGTTAAACAATACCCAGAGCCTTTTATCGGCCTGAGTAGTGGAACCACCGAATCGAAAATTACGTAAGAAAGAAAACAACAGCAATTGAAAATGTACCATCGATAAGCGCGGGGAGACGTTTTACTGCCGCCACACTGCACAAGCAACGCCACTTTGCTATATAAGCTTCACAATTACCTATGTTATGTTCCCATTATAAACGCTAATTTTACCGCTTCTGCAATGCCTTCTTGTTCATTGTACTTTGAAAACGGCATTTACCACAATAAAATAATGTTATTTAAATCTTACCAGTCACGATTTCCACAAAGCCCGCAAGCTAAATCCGACCTGACGCACACCTCAAGTAGGACGTCAAGCCTCGCCCTCCATACATTTCACAATATTGAGAAACTTGCCATCTTTGGGACCAACGAGCCCAATATAGGTGGCATTGAAGTAGAATACCGCTTAAGCCGGTGCTAGGGGGCGTGAGAAGTGTTGCTTCTTTCATTACGTCTCATGAACAGACTCAATAAACCGAGTCTCCGGCTTTATTCTCTTAACTGTGTTTCTTGCTCTCACAGGATCACCTTTATCAGTATTTATTAACATTCACACTAGCGTTCGTTTAGTGCAGTGTGACGGCTGTAAAATGTCTCCCCGTGCTACGAATCAGTAGTGTTATTTTTTACTGATCCTTTGGGACCAACGAGCCCAATATAGGTGGCTTTGAAGTAGAATACACTTAAGCCGGTGCTAGGGGCGTGCGAAGTGTTGCTTCTTTCATTACTTCTCATGAACAGACTCAATAAAACCGCTGCTGCTGCTTTATTCTCTTAATTGTGTTTGTTGCTCTCAAAGTATCAGTATTTATTTGCACACTGTGTACTTGTTACATCTTCCGGAATCATCCAGGTAGAACCCGTCCTTTTGTCCGGTACAACCACCGTGTTATGTTGGAATGAGATCTAGGGAGACGCATTATTGAGTTCAGGGTGGAAGAGTTCTGTTTTGCCGTTCGGATCAGCGGAACAAATCTTCTCGAAACCCACGGTGCGTTCTTTGTAGCACATGGCGTAGAAGGGAGACCATAGTCTAGACTCTTGCGCGTTCATGCCATCGGGTTTTCCTTCACAATTAGGCAGCCATACGTAACAGGGCCTACAGTGTGCAGCATTACACTTGTTTCTTCTGTACTCACCTGATATTCGTAAGACAGTTTAATTATAAACAAACAACATATGCATACCAGGGAATACTTATGGATACACATATTACTGCTCTAAGTTGAAAATAACTATATTGACATATTATATCCCTTATTAAATAAGACTGGTGAACAATATTTATAGACATTACTTTTTTATTTTAGTCTAATGTGTGAAAATATATGTACTCTTTTAAATACTTTAATTTGTTCAGTTTATCAAAATTACTAAATGTTTGCATTTTAATTTTGCTAATGAAAGCAATAAAAACAATACAGTTTTAATACTTTTCTTTCCGTCGAAAATGTTTCAGACAAGATTTATTGATATATTTTAACTGTAGTATATTCTAAATCTAGGAAAAATCGTTCACTTCGAAGCTGAAAAAAGCACAGTTACTCAAATATACATGTTGATTATTTTAATTTTCTATTACAGACAATAGAGCTGCCAATGAGTATAAATACTTTATGTCAGGAATTTTGTTAAAAATAAAAATGGTCCTGCAACATGTAACTAGTAAACATATACATAATTACAAACTGCACACTCATTATATAAAGATATAAACATCGAACAGGAAAATCAGCATTCAAGGACGACAGTCAATCACAAACACACAAAGAAACAAAGAACACATTTAAAGAGGTATAAAAGGTCAAATAAGACATAACAAACACAAAAGGGTTGACAATAGGGCTACCGCCTTGAAACGGCCAGTGGAAAAAAAGACCGTTGGTGGTTTAAACCAGGTTCTAGGGTGCACCAAAACTTACCCTACTGTCAACACAATAAAATGGGACAGTGTAAATAAAGAAATCCCCGCCATGAACTATTCTCTTACCAACAACGCAGCATTAAAAGGCAATATAAGTAAAACACAAAGATGCTCGTGTATCTTTAAACACAAAAAAAAACAATTGCCTAGAAAGCGACAAAGAAGATACGCAATGACTTGGCAGAAGCCAGAGCAACAAGAGAATAAACCATTGAGGGCAGGACAAGACAAGACTGCAGACAAACATCAAACGATACCGTCCTGTTGGGCTTTAGGTAGACGTCGTCATAGGGTCCACAACCTGTCCGTCATCGCACAATTAAAGAAGAAAGCATACTGGCGAACTGTAAATGGGTCCATCACCAAGCATGCAGTGCGTTGCAAAATGATAGGGTCATAACCTCTTTTGACAAACCTTTCAAAACATGGTGTTCTCTATTTGAGAAGCCAACCCGAGACATCCATTCTTGAATTCTACTCTTTTTTGGACGTTTTCGAAGTTGTCATATTTCATGGTCTCTGTGTTGAAAAGTTCCGGATAGGCGCATTCCTGTAGGTATTGCTCGTAGTAGCGGTGTATTTCCTTGCATATATGACTACAGTTGTAGTATGCTTGGCATTCCGTTGGGGTGGGGAACTAAAGCTCCACTTCTGCGGGCACACTATTCTTCAAAGGTAAGGGAACGTAATGAAAGAAAAACAGTTTAAATTGCATAGACATCAACTTAGAACTTTGCAAACTAGTGATCAATATTAATGTGGGCCGATGAATTTGTCCATAGACTGAGAAAAAATATACCGGCAAAGCTCTTAAGAATAAAGATTTATCAACACATCAGTTTGATTTATTGCCGTGTTCTCAAATCATCTGGGAAATAGATTGCACACACGAAAATTGTACAGACACATGCCTATCAAGATATTGAATAATACAGTCTATTTTTTGTCTTATTCCGAGATTCAGATACCCTTGTTTCCAGTAATGTGTATTTCTTATTTTAAAGAAAACATTCGCATTGAGATGTATCCAATTTGGTATCTCGAATGACATTTGAATTTCGTTGTTTAATAGTTCAGTTCTGTGGACACGTATTCTATAAACGATAACTATACAAACAAACAATATGCCACGTTTGCAATAATTTGTAATAACATTAATGCAAGTAGTTTTATGTATACCAACTAAGACACAAATATGAAATGTCACAGAGTTAACTATACAATGAAAAAGACAATACATAAAACAAAGAGTGGTGAAGACAGGGTTACCGACTTGGAACAGTCAGTAGGTAATATGGCCCACTGGTTAGCTTCAATCGATTTTAAGTGTACACAACATCGCTATTATCCTATAGTCATCAATACAATTTATTCCGCAAGGATCACATAGGTTTGTTGGACATTCTAATAATATGTGAAAAGCTATACAAAAGACTTCTTTTATGTCAGTGGTACTTGTAAACGTTTGTAAGTTCATATGTAATTATACTTCTATTGTAAATACCAAAGATCTTTTTGATTTAATTGTTATATCATCACATGTTTAGTTTTAGTTTTTTTATTTGATTAGAAGTTTATTTGGTGTTGTTAAACTGTATTCGAATGTTCATAACACATATTTGTTCGTTCATCGTGTACAGCGTTTCTTTCTGTTTTTTTTCCGAAATGCGTTTTAAATTATTGTAGAAAATAAACATTGCAAAATGTCTTTGGATCTAATTTTATTAAACTGAGTTAAAGTAAAATGTCACCTCTTTTTTATATTTGTATAATTATTAAAAATATGTCGTTCCTAAATTATTCATTTTCATGTTTTTAATATGATCTTTTCATTTAAAGATATTAAACAAATATTGAAGTATTGTCTGTTAAGAAATCTTTTGATATCCTTAAAATTGTTATGTTTGGTCAGCTGATATAGTCAGTATATATAAAAGTGCAACCTTTTTTATTGTCCATTAGTTTTAGTCCACTGTCTTTTTTGTTCAAATCAAGATTGTATTTTATGTCAGTACACAAGTCTATGTGTCCCAAAGGTTAACATATGGCAATACACAGTTGTATAAGATTTGCTCTACTTCTTTCAGTTAAAACACATTTAACGTTCACATCTTTAACATCTCTAGAAATTCAAAAATATACCAAGTGTTAAGGGTGTAGTTATGTCCTAGTTATACACATGACATAGTGTACGTTTTTAACATTTTATTTATGTTTATATATAGTTAAGGTATGTCTATGATATGTTATTTATTGAGATACAGTATGTTATATATTGGTATGTAACGTATTTGATGTGTTATTTAATATGAGATTATATATTTAATATGCAATATGGTATGTCTATAAAGTGTTATACTATGAGATACGATATATAATATATAGCTGTGGTGTGTCTGTGATGTGTTGTTTTATGAAATATTATATGAATTATATAACTATCTTTTGTCTGTGATGTGTTATTTGTTAAATATGATATGTAATACATAGCTATGGCATGTCTGTGATGTGTTATTTATGAAATATTATATGTAATATATAGCTATGGTATATCTGTGATGTGTTATTTTATGACATATTATGTGTAATATATAGCTATGGTATGTCAGTGATGTGTTATTTTATGAAATATTATATGTAATACACAGCTATGGCATGTATGTGATGTGTTAATTTATGAAATATTATATGTAAGATGTAGCTATGGTATATCTGTGATGTGTTATTGTATGATATATATAGCTATTGTATGTCTACGATGTGTTATTTTATGAAATATTATATGTAATATATAGCTATTATATGTCTACGATGTGTCTATGATATGTTACATAATGAGATACTATATGTTAAATATCGTTATACGATTTCAAGATACGCTATGTTAGATATAGCTATTATATGGCTACTATGTGTTACTTTAAGAGGTATGAAATGTAACATATTGCTACCTGTTGTCTATGATGTGTTATTTACTATGAGATAATGTCTGTAACATATAGCTACGATATGTTTAAAGTGTGTTATTTAATATGAGATACGATATGGAACATATTATATAATATAGTTACCTAATGTATATCTATGGTGTGTTATTTAATGAGATATGTAATATACTATGTGTCACAAAACTCAATACATCACATTCATCGTAAAATAGCTTGGCATAACCATATTGTAACTAATCAAGTTGTGGTGGTTGATATATAGTTTCTAACTGGCTGGATCTATTCAAAACTCCAACTTCAGTATAGTTTATAACTGGCTGGATCTATTCAAAAATCCAACTTCAGTATAATTTATTACTTGCTGGATCTATTCAAATCTGCAACTTCAGTATAGTTTATAACTGGCTGGATCTATTCAAAACTCCTACTTCAGTATAGTTTATAACTGGCTGGATCTATTCAAAACTCCAACTTCAGTATAGTTTATACCTGGCTGGATCTAACTGGTTGGATCTATTTAAAACCCCAACTTCATGATACATATTAAAAGTAGATATACATATCGAACAGGAAATATATCATTCAAGGACCACAGCTAACCACAAACACGCACTGAAACAAATAACAACTACACAGATGATTAAAAGACAAGATATGACATCAAACGCATAAAGGGTTTGCAATAGGGCTACCGCCTTGGAACGGTAAGTGTCAAAAAACGCCGCTAGTGATACCATGTACATTTATTGTAAGGTAGGACATTATAGCAGGCAGTATCGTAGATACATAAATGGTGTTACATGTTGGGAAGGATGAAACATTTTTTTTATATTGTTTCATTTGCTGGTGTTTTTCTGTAAGTTAATTCATTGATGATGAAATGATTTGCTAGTGTATCGTATCAGTTTCATTGGCGCATATATTTATTATTGTAATAAAGTATATAATAACTATTGATGTATGGATGATTATATTGAATGCATACAATGTTATCATACTCCGTCTATTCAAAAGACATGTTGTGCCTTATTCCATATTATCGCATAACTTACGGTGTGGGAGTGGAATAACACCATTCTATATTTTCGATATACCACTAGTTATATAAGTGTGCAAAAAAGCCTAGTATGCGCTGTCAACAAAAATCGATAATGACTATGATACAATTCCCACGGTTTATGTCGTAAACATCGGTTTCGCGTGTTAAAGCGATAGGCAAAATGCAATAAAAGTCGATATGTGAGTTAGGTATTAAATAGAATCTAACATTCGTTATCATTCATTATTTAATGTATTCAACAGGTTAGCAAAAATGATATAATGCCCGGCAAGAGCCTCGCATTATATCATTTTGCCAAATCGTTTAATATATTCAATAATGAATGAGTACTCATGTAAGATCCTCTATTTATTAAATACAACAACGAAGACTGTTATTTACGTAATATTGTGGACAGCTTATAATTATTGAGATTTTTGTTTATGGTAAATGTTATTTAATATGAAAGAGATTTCATTGATTAATTAGTATGCACGATGTTTGATAATGCTTCTAAAATTACCTTTATTTGAAAGATCTCACAGTCGCCAGTAAATTATGTTTCGCTCTGTGTATAGGTAATCTTTAAGTCGTATTATCAAACTAAGATAGTATACATATCTAATTTGGTTAAAAGGTTTCTTTATGATAATGTTAACTAGGAACCATTGAGAAAATGATATTTTTCAAATTTATAGTTTATGAAAATATTACTGGATAGTAAAATACATAACCTTACTCTTCATTTATTTGTACAGTCCCAAATATGGTATAACATATAGCCAAAGCTAAGTAAATATTAAACAAATAAACTAGAGAATTAAGCGATTATTCAAATGCTGGAATACACAATGTATTGGTTTGTAAGGGATACAACCCTTATCAAATATATATATTTCGCAATGACAAGGTTTGTTTCCCTTAATAATTGTTGTTTAAATGCGTTAGCTTTTAATAATATCCCTATATAACTGATGTGTTGTTATAGAACCCAACGCAAACGAGGATACCAAAATTTATAAAGAACATGCCGAAGACGGTTGTGATGAATCCTTCGTCGCACATGTCGTTCCAGAGTTATCTATAACATAATACAGTTTACCTTTACATATATAAAAATACACATAAAAGCCGAACAGAAAATATAGCAGCATTAAAGGACATATAACGTTGTGTGTTATTGCGACTGTAGGTGCCATTATTGTTTTGATAACTAGGTCATAAAGAGTCCAAGTTCCATATTTCATACGACTCCGAACAAGATGCCTCCTCAGTGATACAGATAATGATGAAATACATGTATAAAACCACAGCATCCAAGAGCCGCCGCAGATTCGCACTCAACCACAAACAAAACCACAGCATCCAAGAGCCATCGCCAGGATGTATTCAGAATTTTACTGAGCAACCAAAGCAGTTGAAGTTAGTAAAAATCCAATCTACAACCAAGGTACAACCGAAAAGGCCTTATTGATGTAGTTCCTTTTATAGGGTAATTTGATCTTCGTTTGTGGTACAGTGCGGATCTACGGTGCTAATGCGTCTGGATGCTGTAATTTTCTGTGGGACCATTTTTCTCATTTTTCACTCAGGAGACAATGGACTCTCATTCCCTGCCTGGAAATTGTATTCACCCGAGCCGTTAGGCGAGGGGTAATATATATTTCCAGGCAGAGAATGTAAGCCCATGTTCCCTGTCAAGAATCCTAATAACGAATTTGTCATACTTTAAAGTTGTAAACATTTATTTAAGAAAAAAAAAACAGCCAAAAACACAATTTCATTTTTATTGCGTCAATTTCCCCGTAACGTTCCTCTAACCAGACGTTGTTTACTTTCGTGATGTCAACGCTCTAACGTCGTTAAATTTGACGGATTTTTTAATAAAATAAACGTATTTGGTCAATATGATAATGTTTTATTAACTGTAAAATTGCCAAAAAAAATACACTTACGATTATTTCAGACTTTTACACGCAGTGGAAAGCGCAGAAAAGCAATAGGAAGGAAACAATCGGCGGTTTCCAAAACCAATCGGCAACGTTATCGTCGCCATTTTGTTTTTGTGTTTTTGAGTAATGGGGTATCTACGCGGAATTCGTCCTATGTTTACGTCTCGAGACGTAGACATGGGCTCATGTCTACGGCGCATTGACCAATGAAATCCTGAGAATTTTCTTTGCAGTATGACATTGATGTTTATTGGTGGCATTTTCTTTATATTTTGTCACGAAAAGACAACTGTGGGACAAGTAATCTAAATGTATTGCCTTTTATCGTTGTTTCGTCATTTCAAACAACAAAATAATCCATCACACTATTGACATTATATTAATCCTAACGTACACGGATGTGCTGTAAACATTCATAAAGACATGTATTAACAACAGCCGTAAATATGCTACTGCAAGTGTTATATATTGTTATCACATAACAGGGCTTCTGTGAGTATAATAAAGTCATGACTCTGCCGTTTCGAAAGGTCCATTCTCATACTCTTTTATTTATCGTAATACACTAGTGTATTATAGATCCAAATGTGGACCGAATCACTGTGTTTGTGTACAATAAAAAAAATAGTCTCAATTGTTTTATATATCATACGATACGTTCATATATTTATCATTGTTTGAAATCTTACTTTACAAAATGCATTTACCATTGTTTGAAATCTTACTTTATAAAACGCATGTTAGTAACGTTAATTTGGTTTAAATTGTCGCATTATTTTTTTGCGAACACGATACAGCCGTGTAACGTAGCTGACGTCATGTAAACAACTAAACAACGTCATGATTGCCGCCGTGTACGAGGTAAATTGACAACTTTCTAGCGAAACTATCACGTCGTAGCTGTGTTATGTGATAGATGGAATCTTACATTCGTGACTGTGTATTAAAGACGTTAAAAACTCGCATGCAAGCCAACACTAATGCGTTGCCATCCGACTTTTCAAACACTTTCTTGTGGCTCCAACTAGTCATCCAGTGTCAAAGGATTCAAAGGATTCAATTGATCGTTCGTAGGATTGTTCGCTTCCACGTGAAGATGATTCTATTAATACGTCAATGTTAACGCAGTAGATCTACTGTTATGGCGCTTTTTGGTTTTACAATTTTTGTGCATAACATGTTATTCAGTTTTAAAGGAAATCAGTTCATATCTTGAAGAATTGTTTGTCATCAGTCGAAAATGTTGATTCGGGTAAATTATAGATACAGCATAACGTATTTATGTACCTTTATGGACTTTGACATTTTAGAACATTGCGGCCGTAACTAGTCATTCAGTTTTAAAATGATTGAATTCGTATTTGGTAGGATTGTTTATCATGAAGTGAATATGCTATTATGAAATCGTGATTTTGATTCGACATTTTTTGTCTCAGCAATAGCACTCCTTGGACCTCAATGTATGTCCTGATAAGAATAATAAGACCATTGGGGCCGCTAAAAGTAGTTCAGGTTTGAAGAGATTCAAACCATATTTACAGTTGTTTGCTATCATAAGAAGATGATCAGATTTTATCGTTATTGTGATTCGTCAATTTCTACCAGAATTTTGGATAAATACTTATTCTAAAGTCATTTAGTTTTGAACGGATTCAAACCATATTTGGTAGAATTGTTTGTTATCACGAGAACATCGTCATTTACATTCGGCAATTTCTATTGACGAATATTGGCTCTTTTAGGACAAAGGGAATATTCACAGATACTGCATGTAGTCTTATAAGGACTGTTAGAAGAGATTTTGAAATACTTTATACTTTAAAATTAGATCATGGTTACGATAATCATGATAATAACATTTAGAAACATGTTTTAGTAGCGGTAGCTCTAAATGCGTAGCTTTTTATCTATACTGTGGTTATAAATGTTAAAGTCCTCAACTTGACAACAGGCTTTAGAAAAACGAATAAGTTGAGAAAATACACTCTAAGATGCTACTTTTACATCCACGTTTACATTTCTTTTAACGATGTATTGAAATCCTCTCTCTTGTAATAGATTAAGCTTATTTATTCTGCATTATGCAACTTGAGAAAAGAAGCCGCAGTATCAAAAAGCTTAGTTTCGTTGAGTTAAGGTTCTTTAGGATATATATTATAAACCATAGTAGTAAGTATTATTAATTATTATTATTATTTTTATTACTAACCAATTCTTAGTATTATTATTAGCAGTAATAGTTGCAGTATTATTATTAGCAGTAATAGTTGCAGTATTATTAGTAGTAGTAGTAATAGAAGTTGTAATAGTATCAGCAGCAGCAGCAATAGGTAGATAGGTAGGTAGTAGTAGTAGTAGTAGTAGTAATAGTAGTAATACACACGATAACACTATCCTTTTCTAATGTAATAAGAGCCACACTAAAAATTGAGGGAAAACAATCAACGGCAAAATAAAAAACATCTGGCTTGTTTTGACCTTAATGTTTTTATACACGTGATATTCACGAATGCGATGTTAAACTTACACAATTTATTAACTGATTACAGCAAGGACACACGTTATTAAATATATGAAAAACATAGATAATGTAATTCATGAAGTCTACAATCATTTACTGCTAATAAGAAATTAAAAGCAATCATCAATTTATCTTCCGTTGGCGTTAGTAAAACGGAAATATTCGACTGAATGTTACAAAGTGCAAATTACTGTATGTTACAAAGTTAGAATTACTGAATGTTACAAAGTACAAATTACTCAATACTGAATGTAACAAAAATACTGATTACATTGCATCTGCGGCAGATACCGAAATATACGAAAAGTAATGTATGTGCAGTATATCAGTGTATATATTCCGATCTATTTTTTGTAATCTATATTTGGCGACATTGTATGCATGTGTTATATGCAATGTGTTTTATATTGTCAGTGAATATCTGCAGTATCATAGGTGTAATGCATACATATATGTGTCGGTTGACTTATATAACATCATAAATATAAGCATTAATACTGGGGAATGGAAATGAGTAATCGCTTGCAATACACATATGCATACAGAATTAGAAATAAAATAACCTCTTCTGTTTTACTTATTTCGCATCTTCCACAGAATAAAAAAATACAGTACAGATCAACACATTTGCAGGTAAATAAAAAGGGGGAACACACTATATTTGCTGTATCATCAACATATTTATTGCACAGAGAAACGATTTAATAACATACATTAGACAGTATTGCTTTAAAGAGGAAGACCTCCAACAGTATTAATACACAAAATAAAATATTTGCATAGTTCGACATTTCAGCATCAGTATATAACTTGTGAGATGGCTTTAGCTAAGAATGTTTCTTGTGTTAATTAAATTTAAACAACAGTATATAACTTGTGAGATGACTTTAGCTAAAAAGTAATCACTACATCTCTTCCTCCCTCGTCTCTGTGTGTTTAACTGTATGAACGACTGTCAATGATAATAATATTGCCATTAAATCATTTTTAAAATTAATATTAAGTTAATAATGCTATTACTAATGCTATCATATTATATGTTATTGTATAACGTATAATACTAATATGAGTTTTTAGCAATAAACGGATATTACAGAAATTGTCATGTCATGGTAGGTGTACTTATGTTTGATATTGTTAGCAAGTCTATTAACCTGCTGCAGTATTATAAAGCAAATATCAATGTGAGTGCAGGTTTTTAATTTTAAAACAATAATTTAATGATGCAAACAATAAAAACAGCTTTACTTTAAATAGTGCATGGATTTCACGAATATTTGTTTAAACTAACAAAATCATCATTCACTCGTTCCTTCGTTCGTTTTTCCTTTCATTCATTCATTCATTCATTCATTCATTTATTCACTCATTTGTTCATTCATTTCAATTCTTTCTTTCTATTATTTATTACAATATGAATAAATACAGCAGAAACTACAAATGCAGTTGAACACTGAACATTCACACTTACAGGTCGACAGTGATATAAATAAGTACTTTAAAGGCATTTTACAAATATAAAAGACAGAAACACATGGAAATTATCACAGATATAGCAAATAAATAAACGATGAATAAATTATAAAGCTATAACATCTACATAATTATACGGCAATAGTACCAAATAACTCTCAAAGTTCTCTTTCAGCACCCATCGACTTAACTCTTAGAACTCATCGCAATTGTTTTCCAGTTGATGATCACCGTTTGTTTCAGTTGTAGTGATTATTCATCAACACAATGTTGAGTTGAATGAATTCTTGAGTTGAAGAAACATAAATATAGTTATCACGTCGTGCCATTTAGTTAGCTGTAAATAAAGTACATTAGAAGTATTAAACATAGAAATGTTTATTTGTCTGTGTGTCAACTACTATAATATATACAATGTATAAGTTGGATAACATTTTAACATGTACCAGGGAACAAGGGAAGAGTTAAACTAAACAGTACTTTAAGTTTCCATGTCAAGACTCAAGTTAACGGAAATTGAAATGTATTGTTCGTTGTGTTTATTAATTTATAATATATTTCTTTTCACTGTATAGTGCTTGTGTTCCAATATAAAAAGTTTCAAACTTACCAGTCTTTACGACTGCCACATGGTCCGCACGCCTTTTCCGCCTTGACGCACATTGCAAGAAGGACGTCGAATACGTCACCATCCATACATTTCACAGTGTTTTTGAATTTGCCATCCTCGCATACTGTGTATTGGTTACATCTTCCGAAATCATCAATGAATTGCCCGTTCTGCTTTCTGGTACAGTTTGGCATCAGGCCACCGTGTTCTTTTGGGATCAAATCTAGGGAGACGCATTGGTTGAGTTCTGGGTGGAAGAGTTGGGTTCTGCCGTTTGAATCAGCAGGACATTTCTCTTCACCCATGGTTCGTTCTTTGTAGCACATGACGTAGTAGGGACTCCATGTCTTGTACTCGTGTACGTTCATGCCATCGGGTTTTCCTTCGCATTTTGGAAGCCATACGTTGCACGGTATACAGTGTGTAACTGGGCACTTGTTTCGTCTGTAGTTACCTAATACGTAAGACAAATTAAATATATATTAATATTAAAATGATTGTAAGTTTTAGGTAAAGATGGCCTCCACCCCACTAGACATATAACGAGGTTAACAATAATCTTCTTATATTTATTCATCCATCATTAGACTCACTGAAATCACAGATCCGGTTAGGTGATAATGATAAAAAACAACAACAGAAAATCACAGCCCATTGTCTCTGCTTACTACTATAGGCTTATGCAGAGAGAAGACATAACACGATGTCTTCTATACTGAGTTATCTTCTTTTTATAACTGTATATATTACTCACGCAATATAACTTGAATTCATTTGAAGGAAGACCGAACATGTACGAAAAAAGTATAAGTAAATACTGACTTAATTACGCGTATTATTTTGTAGAGAAGGTTTTTTCGACGGTGTATTTATACGAAGGTTTAAAGTTAAAGGTTTTGCTATTCATCAAAACATCATAATTAATTACACATTCAACTGCAGAAACTTCACAAATGACACTTACATCCATCCTTGAATTCTGCTCTCTTTCCACATTTGACATTTTCGAAGTTGTCACATTTCATCGTCTCTGTGTTGAAGAGTGCAGGGTAGGCGCACTCTTGTAGGTATTGCTCGAAGTAGCGGGGAATGTACTCGTAAACATGGCTACAGTTGTAGTAGGCATGGCATTCCGCTGGGTGGGGGATTAAACCTCCATTCCGTGCACACTGTTCTTCTATCGTAAGGGGACCTGAATAAAACATGTGTTTTTTTTATCTGATTAACTACTTGCGTAAAACAGTGAAACAGTGAAATAGTTTAAGCAGAGAAGTTATCAAGAACGCTCAGTTATCAGTACATCAGTACATCAATTAGATTTTTTGTTGTATTTTAAAGAAAACAATATATCAACAACTTACTTAAAGAGAAATACGATTTAAATAAGCATTAATGTGATTTGTTTTTTTAATTACCGTCTCCTTTATGTTTATTGTATCCAGACTCATATTAACTAAAAATAGACTTAAAATACTTAACTAGTGAAACAAACGACGAGTATAACATTATACAGCCGCAAGTGTATCAACAAAGAAAGATATTAGGCTAAAGAACATGTCAAAATAGTTTACATAAAAATCACCAACTAAAGCTTGGATATTTCATTTTGTTGTAAAAAACATCAAAGTTACTTACCAATATCTGGAAGTACGGGTTTCGTGGATTCTTGTTTACAGTCGTTGTAAATACTGTCCTCTGGAACACACATGTGTGCCATTGTGCTGAACACAGATCCCTTCTGACAGTCCGGCATTTCAACCGGGCGTCCAAACACGCAAAGATAATATCCCTTGCATTCCGGCTTTGGGATCAGTTCATACCCATCCGTGTGGCATGTCGGTACCTCTGCCATTGCAGTAGCCACAAAAGCCATTAATAAACACCTCGTTAGAAGACACATTGTGTAAATCAAACTCGTAAATCAGTAAATGTAGTAACACGCGAAAATTTAAAAGTCTTATATTATTTTCAAAGTACAATTAAGATCGCAGCTACAACTTATAAAGGTAAAGTACTCTTCAGTCGTGCAAAGACCAAATGAATGAAGTAAGAGACGCGCGTCAGAGTATTTATACTGTTTATCCCACTTATGGGAAGGGTAAGTAAATAAACAAACAGTCCCATTGAATGACGTAGTTGGGAGATACCGATGTGGTAATACTTTAGACATTATCTGAATTAATTACAATCTATTTAAACAGTGTGTGAAGTTTTTATAATAAATTATCTATCTTAAAATGGCTTATTAGTTCATCGTAAAGTGATAAACATTTGTTTGTCTTTAGAAGCAATGTGGCGTGGTATTATCGTAGTATAAATGCTTTATGTATTAATATGAGGTAACGTAATAATTGATGTAAATGTTGACACCTTAGCTGCGGTTTTATGCGTTACTTGGTGGTTAGAGTTAAATACATATTTCATTCAATTAATGTTAAATAAATACTACCACTTTTCCACTTTAAAACAGTAATATTCCCGTTTGTTTTACATACTCGTGAAATAGGATACATTGTGTCGTATGCTGATGATTAATACAAAGACACAATATAACTTTGAGATATAATAATTGTCATACAAAAATTCACTATCAACAGTTTGATTTTTCCACGACACATTCGTAATATATGTATTAATTGTGTGTCCATTAAACAAAAATGAGTATGAAATGGGAAATTTGGAAATCGTAAAACATGATAAATATAAAAAAAAATTGCAGTCTCGGTTTCAATGAGTAAAAAACTGTATAAAAAAGTGCTTGCTACCGTTCACGTCCTCTAGCCCGGGTTGAGCAAAACTCAATGTTTAAAAAGTCAGTAGTACCGAAATGTGAGCCATCCCGCAGATGGTATGCATATGACAGTGAACATGGAACCGTCAATGAGGTATTTTCATACCATTCCATGGCCAGCGGCGTATGGTCCCAGTTTGTAACACAATGCCTTGTCCTAAACGAGAAAACCATAGACGAATAAAGAAAATGGAGTTTAGTAGGGAGCAGCAGCAGAGGTTATGAAGCCTGCGTATCACAAGTAACAGTCAAAAAACATATAAAAAGATCGTACTTGGAAAGTAGCATTCAAGGAGGACAGTCAACCACAAAACACAGAAACAAACATGGAAACAGAAAAACAAGAAGGCAAAAGTAATAATAAAAGTAAACGACATCACAAACACATAAGGGTTGACAATAGGGCTACCGCCTTGGAACGGTCAGTAGCAAAGTATGCCACTGAGGGTTTAAACCGGTTCTAGGGTGCACCAAACCTCACACTTACCCTACTGTCATCCCATTAAAACAGGACAGTGTAAATAAAGAAATCCCCGCCATGATCTAATCTCTAACCAACAAGGCAGCATCAATAGGCAATATAAGTAAAACACAAATATGCTCGTGTAAATATAATACAAAAAAACAATAGCCTAGAAAGCCACAATGAAGGTTCTCAATGACTTGGCAGAAGCCAGAGCAGTAAGAGAATACACCATTAATACTTAATTAAAACGGAGGCTACATATCCTGATTTAAGCAATACCCAGGACGTACTTATGTAATACCGTACATTATATAAGTCAGAAACAGCGTGCAATGCATATAGACGTAATACTTTAACGCTGTTATCAGACTATCGATACTTTTTGCGTTTTTTTTTCTTCAAATCCTTGAAATCCAATGTTTTGTAACGTGACAATATCGACGATTTTTTTGTGAAGATTTATATCAATTACGTATTCAAACATGCGCTATTAACCAGTGACAAACTATACCTTTATTGTACGGTTATTAGACAATGGCATAGTATATCTTTATAAACCAGTAACATTTAGGCTGTATTAATATACGGAATTTACAGAAATGATTATGAAATGGTAGGAGTGTTGATCTTGCTAGAAAGACTCTTTATCGCTTTATTCATTATATATACTAAATGAAAAGGGAAACGTAACTCGGGAATTTGCGGTATGTTGTAATATGTTGCTGTTAATCGAAGATAAGATACATGGCTACGTTAAGTCTTTCTTCTGGGGAAAATACTAAAACAACACATAATATATCAAATGTTATCCTTGTAAAGTTTCATTATTGATAGAATACATTTTTGACTTAAGCAGGTAAGAAAACTTAGGATGTAAACTTTTGCAATCTCTTTAATGTAAACTTTTGCAATATCTTTACATTAAATACCGTATTTAAATTTATTATATACCTATCAATAATATATACATAGTACCTTCATTTCTTACAATAAAATACAACAACATGTATCACACTACAGGTTATCACTATGCTACTAAAAATAAAATTAGTATCAATATCTAAAAAAGAACAGTGTTTTTCCAATGATTCAAGCAAGTTGTATGTCACTTAGCGCGAGAACGTCAAGACGACGTCACGTCATACGAACAAAACAAGTAGGTCAGACCAATGAACACCAACACCTTAAAACTAAATACAATTTCCCGCTGCACTTTAGCGAGAATAATATGCTTTATTGAATGTGTATATGCAATATCAATGCAAATATTTATATGATAATGATGTGTAAGAGGTATATAATAAAAGGATCATTACTAGAGTAACGTGTTCTGTAAGTTTGTATCACCTCGAGTTGGTAAATGCCAGATCAAGGATCACACGAGAGGTAATAATCCTCAATGGATCACATTTTAAAATCTTCAACATTTAGAAATGTCGTATTAAAAGTAATTTAAGAAACTTCCTGAGATAAGGACTATCACACCCTGACTTATGTTTTTGAGGTAATTTGCAAACTGCGTAAGATCCTTGATCATAATCACTTTCATACAGTCTTTATTAAACTTGTTTAAAAATCTTATCAAAAGAGGTATACTTTATGGCTTTCTAGGCTTTTGTTTTTTACATTCATTTGTACATGATCATTTATGTGTTATACTTATATTGCATGGATTGTTTGTTAGAGAAAATAATCTGGCGCCTATATCTTTACTTACACTGTCCCGTTTAATAGTATGACAATAGGGTAAAGCTGAGACTTGGTGCCCCCTAGAACCTGGATTAAAACCCCAGCGGCCTTTTGTTTCACTCACCGTGCCAGTCGATTGTCTTAACTGTCAACCCTGTTATGTATGCGATGGCATATCTTGCCTTTATTCATCTTTTTAATGTGGTTTTTTCTATGCTTGCTTTTAGTTGACTGTGGTCCTTGAATGTTACACTTCTGTTCGACATTTGTATCTGCTTTTTTTGTTAAATTTATGCAAACCGTTGACCACGCGGAAGTCCCGAATCTCCCCAAGGTTATTATTTGAGCATACACGGTAGGGAACCGTAATGTAATGTTATCAGTAAAATAGTAGACCACTAGCTCGTGTAGTTTCAGAGAAGTTTTTTTTCAAGATTATGTAAATGTGTGACCCTTTAACCAGGGTCAAATGTAATAATAGGATCACCATTTGAATAAATTTGGTAGAGAACCAAAGACTCAATCAAACCGAGACTGCAATATTTCGTATGTGTGACATGTGTCATGTTCGGCCGTTTCCATAAGGTTATCTCTCATACTCTTTTAGGATACATTCAGTATAAAATTATGAGAGCCCTAGTTCCTGTGGAGATATTTCAAGTTTGGTTGTAGCTTAAAAGTGCCTTTAGAGTAGAATGCCGTCTAAGTCGTTGCTAGGGGGCTTGAGAGATGGAGCACCATATATTTCCTCCCATGAACAGTCTCAATAAAACCGATATGACCAGTAATAATGCTACAAAGTCATGTGTAAACAAAGTCGGTGATAACATTAAAGATATATGATTGAAACATGCTTTTATAGGTTATTACAACTCATTCTCATTTCAATAAAAAAGGGGGGTAATTATAAAATTACGAAATATGGATGTGTGAGAATAACAATCGTTTGTGAACAGATTTCAGAGAGTTTTAAATAATGACAGAATGTTCAGTTCTTTTCAACGCCAAATTGTAAATTGTTCAAAGCAATACGTGTGTATAATCAAATAATTAGTGATTAATATATTGGAGGTAATTCTGATACTTCGCTTAGAAAATAATAAAATAACTTTTTTTTTCAGTTTTGAAAATCAAATCATTATCTACCATTTCAAAGATCTTCAAATAATTATATATCACTGTTCATATGTTTACTCTATTAACTTAAAAAGTCGTGCTAAATTTCTTTGTTCAGTATATGTCTACTGACTACATCAGGCTACGCCACAGCATAATATATATTCTAATTCCTAGTTCTACTCTATTACGATACGACTTCAAAACTGTTTAAATGCGGTGCAGTTTGATAAGTAGTTCGGTATAAAGGTAGATAAAACTCGAGCAGGAAATGAATATTAATGAAGAAATGTCACAGAAAACAGTCAACTAAAACACTCATGTTTATTTTATTTTAACTTGTCAAACTGTCGACTGAATATTTTAGTTTGACAAAATATATCAATATAACATAAAATACGTGTAAGATATCAAAAAGATTAATAAAAAGAAACCCTTATTTTGAATGCAACGTAACACAATGACAATACAAGTATAAGAAAATAATTATTGTGCAATCTGAGGAATCACCTGCTGTCGTCCTTATATAGCTTTGATTGAACGTTAACTGGGACTCCATAATACGTTTAAATGGGGAAACAACAATATCAAACATCACTGAAGACCGTAAACAAATACTACAAATATTTCAGATTCGCTATTAAAGCATTGTTTTAAATGTATGTCTGCACAACAACTTGTAAATTATTTGTTTCTATCATAAAATGGGACATTAAATATCAATTCTTTGCTTTTGCATAAAAGTCATCAAATGTGTTTGATGACAGATTACCACAGATAAAAAACCTAACAAACAATTCCAGTTTTGATTCAATAAATAAACTTATTTACCGTAAGGTTGTGTTTTTTTTCCATTAACCCCAACATGCTAAGATAATTTGGCGGCTTTAACGTTTCTTTAATTTATAATTTGTTATGCGACAGGCTTCAACTATTTTTTTAGTACTTCCAGTCTGTCAAATTTCTTTTCTTCTTGAAAAACAATGATCATGAGATGGAAAACACAGTTTTATGTTGTTGGAAATAATATCTGATTCTCCTGACCTTCCAAAAATATAAGTTCATCAGTTTTTTTAATCGGTGATTTGTTTTTGATTAAACATATTTATCGAAATAAATTACTGAAA
Source organism: Cyrtodaria siliqua (assembly GCA_037043455.1). Lineage (NCBI taxonomy): Eukaryota > Metazoa > Mollusca > Bivalvia > Adapedonta > Hiatellidae > Cyrtodaria > Cyrtodaria siliqua. The sequence goes on from JAWPHD010007574.1 coordinate 109,617, forward strand.
GTAGATATTAAAGTTGGACAGAAAATGCATCAATCAAGCACCACGGTCAACCAAAAAAACGCATAGAAACAAACAATAATTACAAGGATAAAATATACCAGGTAAATGACATAAAATGGCTGACAATAGGGCTATCAACTTGGTTACCTAGGTTGTAACCTAGGTTCTCCAAATCTCACTCTAACACTGCTGTTATCCCAATAAAACAGGTAAATAAAGAAATCCACGCTAGGCTATATCCTCTAAAAAGGTAGGTCAAATTAAAAGGCATTACAAGTATAACACAAAGATGATCATGTATTTATGAATACAACAACAAAAGCCTAGAATGCAACAAAGAGCTTCCCAGAAGCCATAACAAGAGAACAAACATTATTTGCACGACAAGACAAAATTGAAGACAATCAAAAAATAATCGGCTCGTTTAACACAAAAGGAGTTTTGAACTTAAACCAACGCACCTGCATCATTGCTCATAACTGTAAATCATAAGTCGTTTGTGCATTCGGTCGTCTGTGTTTGTTTCTCGCATTAATTTGTTAAACGAAAAGGAAATTTTATCGTGCACTTGCAATGAAATAATTAATATTAACCACCACTTTCCTACGATGATTCCAAGCTCTTAATGTGTAAACTATTACGTTTACCTGGATACATTGATAGACAATTCTGTCACACTGTACTTAAAATATATTGGTTGATCGATTTGTTGGTTGAACAATTTCCTCGAGTAGTGGGATAAAGCTGTTAGGGAATCGAGTCGGAGTTGAATTCATGTTCCAAATAACTAAACGTTTTTTTTTTACGTTTTCCTTTTTTTTCTAATATGTCAATTGGATCGCACAGCTGGTGCGGGTTCGAATCCCACTGGGAGCTCGACTTGTAAGTGAGGAAGTGTCGATTCTTACGGATGGCGGGAGGTGTACAGTACTGGTTTTACCCAGGAAAAGTGGGTGGTCTGCCTCCTCCACAAAAGATTGGCCGTCATATATAACCTTACATGTGTTGAAAATGACGTAAAACACCATACAAACAAATGTCAATCGGACAATCGGACAAATTGATATTTTTCGGAATAACTGGAATATATTTAAAACTATTTTTGCTTTTTGTGGAGCGCTCTGGTCTAATGGTAAAGCGTTGGATCCTGTATCGAAAGGTCGTGGGGTTTTGATCCCCGTCATGAACATATGTGTTGCGTCCCTGAGCAAGACACTTTATTTGCATTTGTTCAGTACAGTTTCTATCCAGCAATACATCGAACGTTATTAGAATAAGTTCAGAGAGCCTTTGCTAGGTAAACAAATAGTTTAAACAAATACATTTTAAACAGAGAATCCATTTACTGACAATGAACTCAAGCTGGTATGTCGAGTTTATTAAAAAAAAAAGCGTTTTATAAGGTTAGCTAATCTAAAATTAGTATGCATTGCGTGTAGTGTAAACGTAGGCCAGAGTTGATGATATAACTATCCAAAAGGCTCGTTTAAAAAAAAACACATTACACTGACCAAGCATAGTAATATTGCAAAAACGTATAAAAGGAGATATTTGGAAATCGTCGAACAATAGTACGTAAATTTTAGCCATCCCGAAGATGGCATGCATATGACGGTGCCCATGGAACCTTTTATGAGATACGTTCATACCATGCAATGACAACGACGTATAGTCCCAGATTTTAACAAAATGCTTAGCCCTAAACGAGAAAAACAGAAGGCGAAATAAACAAAATGTAATTTCGTTGGGAACAGAGATTATGAAGCCTGACTATTACAAAAAACAATCAAACTGCTAAATTAAAAAGCAGACAGCATATTAAAATGGTGATTATATAATACCTTTAACGGTTTGAACCATTTTTGTGTTGTTGACGTCATATGCCTTTATTCCTTGTGTATCTGGGGAAATTTATTATCACAAAAGGTCAATGTCAACAATTCATTCAGAAATGATTTGTTAATGACGTTAGTTGTCTTGTTTACAACTTCTAACTAACACAACAGTTGATTGATATAAGTTTTCATACTTTAGCTCACCTGATTCAAATGTGTAATATATCGTCGTTCGTCGTAGGTTAACATTTAGTCAAACTATATCGATTTCTCCTTAGTAAACGCTTGACCAAATTTGACCAAGCTTCACATGGATAGATACGAATAAGCCGCCTCACTGCATTAAACAAACGCTAGTGTGATGTTAATAAATACTGATAAGGGTGATCCTTTGGATGCGACACACACAACCAAGAGAATAAAATTATAGTCTCAGTTGTATTGAGTCTGTTCATAAGATGTAATGTTAAACGCAATACCTCTCACGCCCCTAGCCCCTTAAGCGGTATTCTGTTTCAAAGCCGCCTATATTGGGTCGATATATTTATTATTATTAGATAAAAAGGGAACAACCATGGTGGCCGATTTTACCAAATATAGCACAAACCTTGAACAATGTTTTTCATCAAGACCCTTTAACATATTTCAAAAGAATCGCTTTACCCTAGACTATCAAGAAGGATAAAAATATTGGACAGGGAAAGCAGCATTCAAGGACGACAGTCAACCACAAAACACAAAAACAAACACGCAAACAGACAAACGAAAAGGCAAAAGTAACAAAAAATTCAAACGACATCACAAACACAAAAGGGTTGACAATAGGGCTACCGCCTTGGAACGGCCAGTGGCAAAGTAGGCCACTGGGGGTTTAAACCGGTTCTAGGGTGCTACAAACCTCACACTTACTGTCATCCCATTAAAACAGGACAGTGTAAAGAAAGAAATCCCCGCCATGATCTAATCTCTAACCAACAAGGCAGCATCAATAGTCAATATAAGTAAAACAGAAATATGCTCGTATAAATATAATACAAAAAAAACAATAGCCTAGAAAGCCACAATGAAGGTACTCAATGACTTGGCAGAAGCCAGGGCAGTAAGAGAATACACCATTAAGGGCACGACAAGAAAGATCATGGACAAACATCAAACGCCACCGTCCCAATGGGCTTTAGGTGTGTGTGTATAAGCGTTTATTTATCCTCGCTGTATTGCACGAAGCATTTTAGCGAGCAGACCTCGGTTTAAAGTCTCATCCGAAGGACTGGTAAGGTAGGAAATACTTTTATGAAATATTTCGTTAATTAACCCAAATTCGGTCCTGGCTGGGATTTAGGTAGGCGTCATCATAGGGTCCACAGCCTGTCCGGTCATCGTACAATTAAAGAGGAAAGCATAGTGGCGAACTGTAAAAGGGTCCACCACCAAGTATGCAATACGTTGCAAAATGATAGGGTCATAACTTCTTTTGATAATCTTTTTAACAAGTTTAACAAAGATAGTATGAAAGTGATCATGACCTAGAATCTTACGAAGTTTATAAATCACATCACCATAGAAGTCAGGTTGTGATCAGGGTTATGATAATAAAATTTTGCAAAGTTTTTACGAAGTTTATGGTAACGGTAACCCTGATTGAGTAACTTTTTAGTTATACAAAGATTACGAATATTAACGTCCTCAACTCGAGTACAAGCTCTAGAAAAACGGATAAGCTGAGACACATACACCCCATAAGAAGTTGCTCGGGGAACATCCCCATCCAAGTGGGGATAATTTACAATGTCAAAATTAAAATCATCTCTCTTGTCATAGATTATGCTAATTATTTTACCATTTTCAATCGAGAGATCTAAATCAAGAAAAGAAGCGTTATTATCAGATATATTAGCTTTGTTAAGCTGAAGTTCTTTAGGATAAATATAAGTAACCATAGTTGGAAAGAAAGGGTTGCCAATGTTCAATATGTCATCAAGATACCGAGAGGTGTCATTAAAGGCTTCAATAACATCTGCCTGGGTATCTGGTGAAAGACTCAACATGAAATCCCTTTCATAGCAAAATAAGAACAAATCTGCGACAAGTGGTGCACAGTTCGTACCCATAGGTATACCAACAATTTGTCTATAAACGGTGGTTCCATACCTGACGAAAATATTATCTAATAGGAAGTTGAGTGCTTCACAAACCTCATAGCAAGCCCACATAGTATAATTGTCTAAACTGCCGTTAGTAAAAAACGCTTTTATATTATTATATGCCAAAAATGTAGTATTTTCTCTAGCGAATGTTTTTTGAATAAGAGAAATTAGCTTGTCTTTAATAAGGTGATGTGGTAAGGTTGTATATAGTCTAGAGAAGTCATAAGTGCTTAATGATGAAACTTGACCGTTCTTGAAAATTTTATCAAGAACGTCTCCTGAATTTTTTATAGACCAAAATAAATTAATCCCAGAGTTTTCATAATAAGTACTGATAAAGGTGATCCTTTGAGAGCACCTAACACAGTTAAGAGAATAAAGCAGCAGTCTCGGTTTTATTGAGTCTGTTCATGAGAAGTAATGGAGAAGCAACACTTCTCACGCCCCCTAGCACCGGCTTAAGCGGTATTCTACTTCAAAGCCTTCATAAGTTTTATCACAATATAGTTTAACGTGATCTTTAACGGCAGTAAGACAAGAAGTTAAAAGTTTGGAGATGTTTGTTGTGGTGCAGGCACTAGAACTCGAAATAAAGCGAGCCTTATATAGATTTTTATGTAATTTAGGAATCCAGTACATAGAATGCCTTGAAAGTAGTGCACCGAGTGATATGTGCGGAAACAACATCATCCTCGGTAGAATTAACTGGATTATACGAATTGGTGCTGCCGAGTTCCAGAGATAAAACATTGACGCAATGTAGGCGTCAAACAATAATTACATTATTAGCTGCTTTATCTGCAGGAACTAAAACAATTTATTATGAAATTCCTGAATTCCCGATTTTAAATTACGAAAGGTAAACCTAGGTCTCGGAGGAAGTAAAGAGGGGTTAGCATTATAAAAGTTAATACGTGTATCTATAATTTTCAGAATTGACTTTTTCCAAGTAGAAAGTGAGTTTGGGTCAGCATGTTCTCTACGATACCATTTGATACTAAAATCTTCAATGGAGTGGGCGAACTGGGCACTTCAGGCATTAAAATCAATAGTTGAAGGTAATCTATATTTAGGACCTTTCGAAAACAAATACCGAATACGTTTATCAATAATATCAAAATTACCAGTGATGACATGACCTGCTGGAGCATAGCAAAATTTTGATGTGTTGCATTCACATTCCTTAGGAGTATTATGTACTATATCAAGGTCAGAAACTATTTTGTTGTAGTTGAAAGTAATATTTATAATAGGCTTTTTATACTTATAACAAATTACAGGACTTTCAGAATTTTTGAAATATTTTGGGATAGAATCAACTACATTAGTATCTCGAAAAATACAAAGCATGTCAAGGAAATCAATACCTTTGTTAATATATAGTAGTTTTAGAAAATGCCTGACGTGATCAGACTCCTTGTTGTGTATAGCTTTGAACTATGGAAGCAGTGTTAAACAAGGGATCTGTACGAATGAAAATTTTGTCGGCTTCCTCGTCGATCAACTTTAGTGATGAAATGGACAAAGAGGTAAGCCGCGAAAGCATAAAGTGCTTTCAGACTGTTTAAAAATGGTATGTAATTCAGCGACAGAAATAATTACACGCGATGTTTGATGTTACCATTAAGCCTAAGACCATGAGACCTAGTTTTACGCTTTCGGATAGAAAATATAGAAAAAATGTCAATATTAGGATCTTTAGAAATATTTCCTTCTTGATAAATATTGTCATTAAGGCCGAGTGGATAAGGTGCCTGTAAGTTTTTCATCCACTTAAGTTCTGTAATATGTCTAGCTTAAAGCTTTTAGTAGCATCATTATCAAAAAATATATATTCAAGCGGTTGAACAGTTACGTTATTAAAAGTATGACCTGACTGACGAAAGTGTTGGTACAAGTATTTTTTTAACTTTTTAGGATTACTTGCATTATATTTGTGTTCACGAAATCGAACTTTTAAGGATCGACCTGTTTGTCCAACATATTGTATACCGCAACTTGTTGCATTTCAAGTCAGAACATAAATGACGTGAGAAGTAAAAGTTTCGTCTCCGATTAACTTTCTTTCTTAAAATTATAATATCTTTATTGTTTTAAAATGATTAAGCATTTGCATAGAACGTATTAATTGTTCAAATGTATCTTTATTTTAAATGTTATTATAATTTTTTCACTCAGACACATGAACCTTTTGCGTTGAAAGTGAAAAACCCATAATTTAACCACAGAATGCATTGTGACATCATGGTCTATCATTGGTATATTGGAATGTTCTATTACGTGATTTTATGTCCTACACAAACGTATGCCGTAGTACGACATTATTTCCCAGTTCTGTACGTGTTAACCACAAGGTTGGCACAATATATTACGGAGAAGGTGTGAGTGTAGATTGTGTTGGATACGATTGTATGTGGGGATCTTGTTTGTAAGTCTTGTCCGAATGACTGGAAAGTTGAGACATGCTTTAATTCGCAATGTAATCATCAAACGGTCATGAAGAGCTTCATCATAACACTATACGACCACTTTCAGTTTCATATTCCTGTATAGGGAACTTACCGTGTAGACATTGTTTAGGGTAAAATGTAACAAGAAAGGAAGTGAACAGCCAGCAACCACCCTTTTTAAATTGTGTTGTCTGTATAGGGGTAAGAGCACTGGGTCCACAAGTGGAAGGTCGTGGGTTCAAATTCGGTCGGATGCTGGTCTCTCCTTATCATGTTCCATTCGTTCATTGCTAATCTTCCATCACCATTCGGCAACAATCATTCTAGGCCCTCACATTTGCTTCAGGAGTAGTTAGTACCTCACTGCTGTCGTGTGGCGATGGTAGGTCGACTTTCACTGAAAGAAGGAACGATGTAGAGGGAAATGCTTTGGTTCTTCGTCTGGCGCATCTGAAGTAGGCAGAGGCCTAGTATGATTTATGCAGTGGCCTAGTAGTGGCACATTAATGTGACTGGAGTAACATGTAGTACTATGGGGAGGCTACTTCACAAAAATAGAAAAATACCATATATTCCACTCTAAAGGGAAAATGAGAAACATCAGACGAACTGCGAGTGAACAGCGAGAGTCGTCGTAAAAACAGAATATTCTGCGATGTTTTAAGAAAACGTATGTCACGACATGTCCATTTAATGCAATCTGATTATAGGTCTTCCCTGGTTTACTTAAAAGGTTTATCAAAAGAGGCTATGACCCTATCATTTTGCAACGTACTGCATGCTTGGTGGCGGACCCATTTACAGTTCGCCACTTTGCTTTCCTCTTTAATTGTACTATGACCGGACATACTGTGGACCCTATGAGGAAGTCTACCTAAAGCCAAAAAGGACGGTGACGTTTGATGTTTGTCTGCGGTCTTGTCTTGTCTTTCCCTCAATGGTTTATTCTCTTGCTGCTCTGGCTTTTGCCAAGTCATCGAGTACCTTCTTTGTGGCTTTCTAGGCTTTATTTTGTATTTATCTATACTCGAGCATCTTAAAGTTTGTGTTTTACTTATATTGCCTATTAAAGCGGCCTTCTTAGTTAGAGAATAGTTCATGGCGGGGGCTTCCTTTATTTACACTGCCCCATTTAATTGGGATGACAGTATGGTAAGTGTTAGGTTTGGTGCACCCTAGAACCTGGTTTAAACCCCCAGCTTTTTGCCACTGACCTTTTTGTGTTTGTGAAGTTCTTGTTTGTCTTTTTGCGTGCTTTGGGGATTACTGTGTTCTGTGAAATCTGCATTTCCTGTTCGATTGTTATACTTACTTTTATTCACACTAGTCCAATTAATCCAATGTCATTTATAGTATAGATAAGCACAATAAGTATTGATAGAAATCACCTCACAATATACATTTTTAATAAAAAAGCATCCAATATATTCCCAATATTTCTTTTAACTGTATACTGAAGTAAATACAGAACCAAATGCTAAACAACTGACAATGCCGTAAGGCCATATTTATACTGTCATAGAATCTTTAGAATATTTCAATAAGATGAACATATTTAAATAACCTTGAATGACAGTGTATCAACTTAAACATAATATGATGATGTTCATCAATATAAACTTCTGCTCAACCCGGGGCTAGAGGGAGTGAGCGGTAGCTACCATATTTCAATACCGTTCATGAACAGTCTCAATCAAACCGAAGTTTGCAATATTTCGTATGTGTCGTGTTCGACCGTTTCCAAAGGTCCACTCTCATACTCTGTCGTATTTACCCAATCCATAAACTTCTATATGTTTCTAATTTTAAAGGAATGGCATTGGATGACAAAAATATTAACATGCCAACATCATCATTAAACACACATTAAACATAGGTATAACAACATATATAGGTAAATGTAAAAAAAATGTTATTCTCAGTGAGAAATGTTGACAGTTGATTTTTAGAAATGTTCTATATATCATAGTACTTCACAAGAGTTCAATTAAAGTGGTATCTAGGTGAAAATGGTCGAACCCCAGGGGTCCATTGTTCTTTTTAAAAAAATATGTATGTTTTGAGATGAAGCTTCACTATATTTTTTATTGTGCAAATAAAGTCCATATGGTCAAATGCATTAAGGCCCTTGATCCCTTTGACTCAGATCTATACTACTCAAAGTTTTATAAGCACCAAGATTTCAATTCGACCTTTTACGGTGGCTGGTTTTACCAACAGCATAACACTCAACAAATAATTTTGTGTTACGATTCATTTATGTGCAATTTATTATTGTCAAAAATTATTAAAAAACAATTATTTTGAGTATTCTTGATTGTTTAATACAAAATACAGTTTCCCGCGGTATTTGTTGTGAAAGGCGGAAAGGTCTGGTGCTTTGCAAACGTTGTGAGTAGTATATATTTATAAACATTACAAAAAAATAAAATATATTAGAACTCCCAGGAGACCGCTTTATGTTCATTGTGTCCTTTTGTTTCATGATTGTGTTTTTCAGAAATGCGAAAAACTACCGCTTTGTAGATTGTATATTCAAACTAAATTATTAGCCAATATCATGCTATATTCAGTTTTTGTTTAAAAAACGGATATGATGAGAAAAACAAAGAATCGTGTAATAAATGATCTTGTGTAAGTATAACTAACCATGATTTACATCTAAAGACGCAACACTAACTCTGCATATATTGCAAAATTATCAAAACTTTCCCTTAAACTTTCGTCTTAGATTGTCAAAACAGTCTCTAAATCTATTTATAATTTACCGTAAACGACTTTTTCAAACTAAATTTTAATCTCAATGATCTGATGCACTATCAGAAACAGCGTTGCCGTAGAAAACCCAAAATGCAGCAAAAGAATATATTGTGACATTTTGGTGTGTCATTGGAATGTACAATACATATGTAAACGTCCTGGAATAATCTAGGACGTGATTGTATGCCCTGTAATACGACATTATCTCCAGAAAGTTCTGTACGTGTTAACCACAGGATGGGCACATTAGAATGCGGAGAAGGTGGAGAAGGTGTGAGTGTAGGCTGTGGTGAGTATCACACAAATGACTGGTAAGGTGGGAATACTTTAAACATTTCGAAAGTTAATCCTCAAAAGGTCAAGGTATGATAAATATCAAGACCTGGGGTATAAAGATGCACCATTACACTATGTGGCCACCTTCAATTCCTTACATGCTCGTTGGCACGCACGCACGCCAGCACGTATGCATATATATACTCATTTATTTAAATATACATGCATAATGAACTAACAGCATAGGCTCCATGTATAGAATGTTCATAATAAATACATTTGCACACGTCTGATTTCACATAAACTGCTGTCACTGTGAGTGTCATTTACTGAAAAAAAATATACTAAACGGCGTTCAAACGGAATTCCGAACGGCCCTAATTATATTTTAAATATCTGTTATATTGTTTATTCTTTTGCATTAAAATTTCGTATTGGTACATTTGAACCACATTCGAATTTAACTGCACAACAATTTTGTTCTATTTATTTTCGGATGAGCTATTTTTAAGCTTGATGAACATGCATATATTCCGGATACAATTTAAAGTACCACCGTTAACATATTTATACTGGGATATGTGCACTCGCTCTTTCTCCTAAAGTCGCGCAATATTAATACGCGAAAAAACAGGTGCATATATCCCAATAAAATTATAATAACCTATAATTATTGGGCTAAATGCATATAATTGTCTTCAACGCTTGTTTCATCTTTAAGCGGCTCTTATTAAATGAGCGATTTCCTTATTGGTTCAAAGAGCCAAATTATAACCGATATAACCATATCCATCTTTGATTATATTTCTGTCTATTACTCAAGCATGAATGAATGAATGAATGAATGAATGAATGTATGAATGAATGAATGAATGAATGAATGAATGAACAGCAGACGTAGTTTTCGACTATGTTAGGTATGCATTACATTTAAACAAAAAAATATAGTTAATTCGTTATCGTCATTTTATCATAGGATGCTCATGTGTGTGTAGGTATTATAAGAAGGCGTTGTAACACATTCACGCATTCCAATCGTGTCTGTTATCTTGTTTGTTTATCCATTTTCTGTTTGAAGGAGTAGCGCCCAGTGTATATATAGCACGCCAATTACGAATACACGATACTTTTTAATTATCGACACGCCATTTGCAAATTCGTAACTGAAGGGGTCATTTACGAATTAATTTCAAATAACGTTTTTTGAAGAACATGTGATTAAAATTATAAAAAGAACAGTATTTAAACAAAAAACAATGAACGTTTCAATTTTAAATGGAAAACACAAAAAAACAGAGGAAATGTATCAATTTCGTCTCTGCCTTTTTCTGTGTTGTTTTACTGCATGAAGCCTGTGTTGTACGTCACACTTGTTATGATTATTTAAACTCTTTATTTCCTTGTCATTTCTTAATAAATAAAATAGTAATAAATCGAGTATTGTGTTTGAACGGGGACAGTAGATAGACTATACATTAATAAAGTCCTGGTTTTAATTACATGTTTATTACAAAAGTGACCGTCAATATTTTGCTGATTAAAATATCAACCTCGATATCTCAAATTGTTCTCTGTGATATTTCCGAGTTGCAAGAGGGTTCGTCTACATTCAAGTTCGTCTACTTTATGTTATGAAAAAGGATGAAAGAATTATGTTTGTTTAAAGACCACACACGACCTCTGGTCAAATTAAATGAATTTATTCTTAACACATGACCTGTTCAAATTAAATTGATAGATTCGGTTTGTAGTTTTTCTTGCATAATAGATTAGGATTTAAAACTAAAATGACAAAAAAGTCAGTTGAATGCTCGTCACCATCTATGTACTTCTGTTTAACAAGAGTATTGGAACAGGTCAAAAGCACCGGTACGCATCAATAAGGAATATATGGTTAAGGCCGTTCAGTCATTGTAATGGCGGTGTCTACTTGTTACAGTGAGGTAAAGCACCGGTACGCACCAATAAGGTATATATGGTTAATGCCGTTCAGTCGTTGTAATGGCGGTGTCTACTTGTTACAGTGAGGTAAAGCACCGGTACGCACCAATAAGGTATATATGGTTAATGCCGTTCAGTCGTTGTAATGGCGGTGTCTACTTGTTACAGTGACGTAAAGCACCGGTACGCACCAATAAGGTATATATGGTTAATGCCGTTCAGTCGTTGTAATGGCGGTGTCTACTTGTTACAGTGAGGTAAAGCACCGGTACGCACCAATAAGGTATATATGGTTAATGCCGTTCAGTCGTTGTAATGGCGGTGTCTACTTGTTACAGTGAGGTAAAGCACCGGTACGCACCAATAAGGTATATATGGTTAATGCCGTTCAGTCGTTGTAATGGCGGTGTCTACTTGTTACAGTGACGTAAAGCACCGGTACGCACCAATAAGGTATATATGGTTAATGCCGTTCAGTCGTTGTAATGGCGGTGTCTACTTGTTACAGTGACGTAAAGCACCGGTACGCACCAATAAGGTATATATGGTTAATGCCGTTCAGTCGTTGTAATGGCGGTGTCTACTTGTTACAGTGACGTAAAGCACCGGTACGCACCAATAAGGTATATATGGTTAATGCCGTTCAGTCGTTGTAATGGCGGTGTCTACTTGTTACAGTGAGGTAAAGCACCGGTACGCACCAATAAGGTATATATGGTTAATGCCGTTCAGTTGTTGTAATGGCGGTGTCTACTTGTTACAGTGAGGTAAAGCACCGGTACGCACCAATAAGGTATATATGGTTAATGCCGTTCAGTCGTTGTAATGGCGGTGTCTACTTATAACAGTGAGGTAAGGTACCGGTACGCACCAATAAGGTATATATGGTTAATGCCGTTCAGTCGTTGTAATGACGGTGTCTACTTGTAACAGTGAGGTTAATGCTCATCTTTACAGTGCTGTCACTGGAATGTATCAGACTATAAAGACACCTTGCACTACCCTTTACATAGGCATACATCAAATATAAAAGCTAAATACTTTCACTGATAATATTACTCTAGAGAGTCAGTATTTTATTGAATCAACTGTTTAACATTACAGGTTATTACAAAATTCAGAGCTGCATCAGAGAGGGGAAATAGTCACCAATAATATAAATCAGATGCATCAATGTTATTGATCACCGATAAATTAAACCGTTGCACCGGTACCTTTTTTAAATTAATGAATCTGAAAACACAGGTGTATCGACAATAAACCGATGTAGGGGTATTATGTATTTGGTGTAGCAATATATCTTTGTATCACATAACTTATGGTGCGGGAGTGGAATAACACCATTCTATATTTTCGATATACCACTAGTTATATAAGCAAATAAGCCTAGTATGCGCTGTCAATAAAAGTTCGATAATGACTTTGATCCAATTCCAACGGTTTATGTCAGTTTCGCCTATTAAAGCGACATGCAAAATGCAATTAAAGTCGATATGTGAATTATTTGATAAAAGATAACATTCGTTCTCATTCATTATTGAATTAATTAAACTCGTTAGCAAAAATGATAAAATGCTCGGCAAGAGCCTCGAATTATATCATTTTGCCAACTCATTTAATAAATTCAACAATAAATAAGTACTCATGTAAGATCCTCTTTTTATGCAATCATGTGCCCTGTAGAAAGTAGCTGTGTACTGGTATTGTTTAGACATAAGTTATATGGCAACATAACATTCTTAATTTTGATAAGAATGTAAAACTATGAAAAATGCAAATTATGAGCCCCTTACCTATAGAAAACCAAATACACATAGAGCGGCAAACGCATTGCTTCGTTCGTTACCGTTATATATAAGATAATTTAATATGAATTAGCATGTTTACTAATTTGCTAGTCCAAACTACCAAGTCATGACCCGGTGTTTGTAGATTTCAAAGTAAGCTTTCCGTTTGTATTTGCAAGGACTTGGTGTATTCAAAATCTAGGACGCTTGATATCTAAACTTATGTATTTACAAAACATGTAAAACTATCCTTAACGGCATGTGATAAACAGCTGAGTGGAGTGGAGTTGTGGAGTGGAGTGGAGGTGTGGAGTGGAATGATGTAGTGGAGAAGTAAAGTGGAGTGGTATAAACTCCAAAATTTGGAGTCGTATACCCTTCATGTATAATTTCATACAAATATATTTATATTAACTTGATACTTTCTGGTGATAGCATGATTTCGAATAAACTTCACATTTCGGTAGGTGGAGCCTAATATGTGCACGCATTCGGTATGGTAGGTGGAGCTAATTGTGCATGCATCTCAATGGAAACTATCTATTCCGCAGTCTGAAAAAAACACTGACGATATTCATTTTTCTTGCACGTATGTTTCATTACCAACCTCCCAAGGTACGTTAATGTTGGTACATTGTAGTATAACAACGAGACAATAATACAAACAATGCTAATTTAAGAATTGATTCGCAAATTTTCGGCGTTTATACATTTTTGAACAATAGTAGTGGATTTCAAATTTACCAAAACGCACTAACGTTCATTACCGGCGTTCAAAACCGCACAAACACCGACAATTTGCAAATCAATTTTCACGACATATTATACAATGTGTGAAACATTTCATTTAAAGATAATGAGGTTGATCTAATACATGTAGTTTTTGAGAAACAGTTTAGTATAAGGCATATGACTAATAAAAACGTGGATTGAAAAGATGTAATACAGTACCAGTATGACTTATTTAGCACTAAACTATATATAAACATTCTGGGTTGATCTAATCTACACTAGTTATGAGAAACTAAGTCGACTGCCCTTTCATACTCTTTTCAACATCGATGCCATCGTCGCCGCTAGAAAAGCAGCATCGGTCATATGACACATTTGTTTTATTCCAAAACTGCAAGACAATAAACACCACCCACTAAAGTGCAGTAATGTGGTGTTTGGAGAGTGGGTACTTGTATTGGTAATTTCTGCGGGGCTTCTTACAGGTTCCAGTCTGCCTGAATCTGCATCTGAATGCTGCGATATTATTATCAGAATTGTTCAAGAATGTACAGATACAATTACTTGATACATAAACCAGACCATAATACACCTTTGAACTTCAATTAATTACTTTGAGACGTGACATATTCTTGTTTCTTTTAAACAGCTGTTGTTTGCTTCATGTCATGAGGAAACACGTCCTGATAACTTGGGACATTAAAGCTATTTGGAGGTAATGACCATTATACAAATTGAAAATGAACATAGTATACTTTTTTTCTAAATCGCCGATTTGTCCTTGGTTCAGACATATTGACAATTGACTGACACAAACAAATTATTGGAAGTTATGTACATCACTTCAATGTCTCTACAAAGCAGGAAAATCAAGTGAGAAGGTTTGAAGAGGGTTTTTTTGTTATAGAAGACTGTAGAGTTAGAGATGTATCTAAATGTATGACCAGCTCAGCTATTCAATTTTATTCTGTCTTTTACGGATTTTGGAGTCAATTACACTCCACACCATTCCACTCCACAACACCACATTTCCACGCCACCTCTCCATTATTTTGAGTCGGTGTTACCATTTTGTAGTCGACTACTCTCCACTCCACAACTCCACTCTCCAATTCAGCTTTATAGCACATGCCATCATTAACTATCGCTCTATAAACGAAGTATACGCATCTGCTATGTTATACACAGTCGACAATCTGACAGGGTTTTGAAGTTAAACATACTGTCGTTATTATGACGGTGCACATTCTATGTGTTAGAATATGTGATTTTGTCAGATACCATTATTGATTTCGGGCTTCTGACTGCTTGAAACAATTATAAAGTCTATTAGGCCATATAGTCAGATTGTAAGGTATAGTTTATCCAGATCCTAACAATTGCCCATAAAACATCAAACTATTATATTTCAATCATAAAACATTTTCATATGTGATATTTTAAATGACATTTGCATTGTTATTGATAACATTGTACAGAGGGCATATTTGTACAAAGTAGAACGTATTTAGTGTCATTCTGGGGGTGCCCACCTTCAATGAACTATTAGAGGCTGAAGGCACTACATTATTCCCAATTTGTTGGTCATGTTTGAGTTTTTATAATAAAGTTAGTTTTATTCAGCCAGTGTGATTTAGGAATAGGGGTTGAAGGCCAAAAGACTGGGAAATGAACTAGTGGTATATGACCATATACTCTGTTCACCTGTGTTAAATACGTGTTTCGAACATTATCCTTTAAAATATGTCGCATGATAGGTAAAGTGTGCTATGCTACTGCAGCAATCGATATCGCAGTATCGTAATTATATTGCAGTATACTGATACTGCAGTATTTAGTATCCCAAAGTTACATCAGCGATCATTAAATGTGAGATCGTGAGATACTGCAGTAATCCATATTAGTAAATTTACTGTATTAATCGATATCGGTGAGATCGGTATCGAAAATATACGATTGTAATCGGAGTCTGAAAGAAAATGCAGCATTCGGTATCGGTGAGATACTGCAGTATTCGGTATCGGTGAGATACTGCAGTATTCGGTATCGGTGATATACTGCAGTAATCGGTTTCGATGAGATACTGTAGTAATCGGTATTGATGAAATACTGCAGTAATCGGCATCGGAGAGAAACTGAAGTAATCGGTATCGGGAAGATATTGCAATTATCGGTATACTGCAGTATTCGGCATCGGAATATAATACAGTAATAGGTATCATATAGTACTAAATTTGTGGTTGTAATTTGTATAATTGTAATATGCATTGTTTGTAACATGATGAGATAAAAATAAAGATACTGAAGTATTCGGTTTCGATGAGATACAGTAGTATTTGGTATAAGTGAAATACTGCAGTATTCGGTATCAAAATATAATACAGTAATCGGTAGGGAAAATGTATTGCAGTAGTCGGTATCGGAAGGGTACAGCAGTAATAGGTATTTGGAGATACAGATTTAATAGGTATCGAAAACTACTACATAAATCGGTATCGGACAACTTCTACAATAATCGATATCGAGAATATACTGCAGCAATCGGTATCGCAAAGCTACTTTAGTAATCGTATCGGTGAGATACCGCAGTAATCGGTATCGGTGAGATACTGCAGTAATCTGTATAGGTGAGATACTGCATTCATCGGTATCGGTGAGATACTGCAGTCGAGATCGGTGAGAAACTGCGGTAATCGGTAACGGTGAGATACTGCGGTAATCGGTACCAGTGCGATAGTTCAGAAATCCCTGTCGGTGAGATCAGTGATCGGTATCGGTAAGAAACTGCTGTAATCGTTATCGGTGCGGTTCTGCAGTACCTTGTATCGGTGAAATACTGCAGTAATCGGTATCGGTGAGATACTGTGTAATCGGTATCATTGAGATACTGCAGTAATCGGTATCGATGAAATATTGTGTAATCGGTATCGTCAGATACTGCATTAATCGGTCTCAAAAATATGCTGCAGTACAGTAAGCGATATCGAAAATATACTGCAGTTATTGGTATCGGTGAGAGATACTGTGCAATCGATATCAATGAAATACTGCAATACGTGTGTGATATTGCAGTTATCCCTATTGGTGGGATACTGCAGTAATCTGTATCAGAAATATGCTGCGATATTGAAAATATACTGCTGTAATCATATCGAAAATATACTGCAGTAATTAATATCGTTGAGGTACTGCAGTAGTCAGTATCGGTGAGATACTATAGTAATCGGTATCGGTGAGATATTGCAGTAATCGGTATAGGAGAGATACTGTAATAATCGGTATCTGTGAGATACTGCAGTATTCGGTATCAGAAATATAATGCAGTAATAGGTATCACATAGTACTAAATGGGTGGTTGTAATTTGTATAATTGTAATATGCATTGTTTGTAACATGATGAGAAATAAAGATACTGAAGTATTCGGTATCGGTGAGATACTGTAGTATTCGGTACAAGTGAAATACTGCAGAATTCGGTATCAAAAATATAATACAGTAATCTACGGAATCCTGTTAGGGCCATCGCGATCTCGCGTTTTCAATTTCGCGAGATAGCGAGATTGCAAAATAAATTTCGCATTTTCGTCCTATTCTACATTGAAAAAAACGCGAGA